>QEOT01007356.1:568-77640 GCA_003123785.1 Pterocarya stenoptera | reverse complement strand
TATTTGAAACTTGTACAAATTATTTCTCTACTCAGAATATGCTCCGTGGAAGTGAGTTGTAGGGTTTTCGTTAAATGATATTCAAATTCTTAAAAAGGAAAAGGAATAAATTGTGTTTTCTAGTTTCCATAGGAATGCAGGCAGTATCTTCTTGATCTGTTGGATTTTATTTGATACCTACTTTGCTTGATTGTAGCAGGACTTGTTCTGCACTGGTTTGATATTCCTTGTATATTCTCTCTGTATGTTTGATCTTCGTCTGTCTCATTTTGACTTAATTGGGGAACTTGTTCGTCATTTCACGGGATTGGGGATTCATTAAAGAAACCTGAGAAGGTTGATGCCTATATCCTTGGGGTAGAAAACTACTTGACAATTTGTTTGTAAAAGCTTGTTAAGAAATTGCAGGTTCTGAAGATTTGTCGGTCAAGCTCCTTGGGGTGACAATGCGTGGTTGCTGCCTTCTGGTCTCATCTAGAGTCATCTATGTTGCCAATTTTTTTATTTTTATTTTTTTTAAAGAAAGGAGGGCGGCACCTCTATTTATTAATTAAAAAATCCTTATTAAGATGGAGAAATAACCATGATTACAACTTCTCCCAAAAAAGAAAAACTCCCTTAAAAAACAAGGCTACTTAATGAATGTAAGGTAGTCCCCATCTATCCATACAAACAAGCTCCCGAAATCTCCCCGCACCCAAATCATCTCTTATAAAATCCTTTATCCAACCATTAACCCCTTCTTTCGCTAAAAAATCAGCAACCATATTTATCTCTCTAAAAATATGATAGACTCGAATTGAGAAGGTTAGATCCAGTAAAAAATTCCTTCGAAGTCGATAGTTAGCAGCACAAATTGAGGAAAACAAAAGACGGAGATCTGGGTGTGTATTATTCCAAAGAAAGGAATCTCGGGTCCTCATTAATTTCAGGAAAAAGATTGCTTTGAAATCATTGTAGAGAATCTTATCCATGTACCATAAAGAGCTAGTACCTAGGGATCTAAAACTAGATTGCACCATATTTAGCCCCCCAAAAACTGAAAACAAAGAAACAAAATCAACAAGAGAAAAGCTTGGGGCTGGATGGGTGTGAAAAACATTTTCCTACCGGCCAATAACAAACAGACATGTAGGCAATCTATTCATTATTGAAATGCACCCACATGTATGAGAAAAGACACCTATAGCACAATCTGATGTTCTCTCCCTCTCCCTCCCATCTTCACTCTCCCTCCTTGGTGGGACTCTCCATACCTGCACATGCTCCCAATAATTCACCAAGTCCGGCACCAACATTTGGCGCTGAATCTCTGCCGCCACTGGCCCCCTCAACCGAACGTTTGAGCTCCAGTGAACTCGCCGTCAACTTTATCGCCCCCAGCGCCTTCTCCAATAAATCTCCCTCTAGACTCCTCCCCGACTCCAAAATCACAGGCTTCGATGCTGAAGCCTCCAACTGCTGACAACATCAATTTGAAAAAGAGCTATAGTAGCACAAAAGAAGAAAAGAGCTCGTCCGACGGGATGAGTAGGGGCAAGAAAGTGGGGATCGTGGTGGTAGTAATAGTGGTGGCAGGGCTAGTAATAGTGACCGAGTTTTTGTACAAGAACTGCCGAGACAACATTCGAAGAGGTTAGTACATTTGTACATGTATGCGGTGAGGAGAGAGATACTGTGAAAAGGCACCGTGGGGTTCAACTTCCTATCAACCAATACTAAATTTCATGAGCACAAAGAGCGGTTTCAGAATTTTATTTATATAATTTACTAATATAGGTTTATTGAATACTATTGGGTACATTATTTTTGTTTTGAATTAATCTTTGTATCATCCTACACACCACACACCATAACTTTTTTTATTTTTTTTATTTGTTTCTCTTATTAAATGTGTATTATATGGATGATGAATAAAAAAATCTAAATGTTTCAAGAAGAGTAAAATAAAAAAAAAATTTTAAAAAAATTTAAAAAAAAATAAATAAATAAAAAACATATTGATGTGTTGTGTGTAGGATGATGCATAGCAATGTGTTTTAGTTTTTTGGTTGGGGCTTTCTTTTGGACTTATGTCAACGGTAGAGGAGGGTAGGTGGGAGGGAGAGAGAGGATAGGGCGCTGGGCGGCACGGAGATGGGATGGAGAGGGAGAGTACGTTGGATTGTGCTATAGGCATCTTTTCTCATATATGGGGTTGCATTTCAATATAAATAGATTGCCTGCGTGTTTGTTTATTATTAGCCGGTAGAAAAATGTTTTTCACACCCATCTGACCCCAAGTCCATTTGGATACAAAAATTCTACCTCTTCTTATCTTATTATTATAATTTTTTTAAATTTTTATTCAAAATATAATAAACAATTCAATTTAAAAAATTCCAAAACAATAAAAATATTCTAATATTATTTTATTCAACTTTTAACTATCTCATCTCATTATCTCATCTCATCTCATCTCACTGTCCAAATGAGATCAACCTTGTGTTTGGCCTGGGAGCTACCATCTTGTTCATTTCTAGGTGATTTGGGAACCCAAATGGTTCAAAGATAGAGCATCTCTTTATTTCATATAGGCTCTTCAAAGCCCCAAGTCCGGACTGATAAAAAGGTTTTGAAAATAAAAAAGAATAGAACTTGCCCACATTTATATATGAATGCTTCAATGCTCTATCAATTAATGGAAACTTCTTCATTCCATCTTTATTTGTATGTGTATCCAAGTCTGAAGGCTAAAATGGATACTGTAAACTTCATGTAGTATTCCTATAAGAAAATTTTTATACACTATCATCCCACTATATAAGATGGTGACTCGTCTATAATCATTGGACGATCCTTTATCGGATGATCCATTATCATCCAATAATGATAAATGTGCCTAGTGTCTTATATAGTGGGATAGTAGTATAATATATGGCATCCCTATGATAAATTGCAACTTTGTTGGCTCAAGGAGTCCATATTATCATCTGCTGTTAGGAAAGAAAAATATAAATAACCTACAAGTAACTAATATCACCACAAACAAAAGAGCTCATATATATCTGCTATCAAACCAAGGCATGAAAGCACAAAAATTTCTTATCCAATATTGGGAAAAACTAATATAATATTAATATCAAAACATTATTGGCCTCAAAGCCAAAATAACCAAAAGTTTTAGCGTAGCCAACAAAACCCTAAAACTTTGAGTACTACTAAAAGATTAAAAGAGTAGCTGGCTTGTCCTCAAAACAGAATTGCATACAATACTTCTCAAGTTTTACTAGTAACGACCGATACCCCAAACTCTGATAATACCATCGGTATATCCGCTGAACAGTGTACTACCATCAACACTCCAGCTCAAGCTTGTGCAGTATATAACCTATAATTCATTAGCAAAAAATAATAATAAATTCCACTTGAAAAAAATATAAGAGCATTAACGCACCAATTATAGAAATTTGATAAACAGAACTTGTATCCTTCGCATGAGAGTATCTAAACCATCCTCAAGAAACACAAACTCTCAATGTATTATTAGTCAATTACCTGACAGGATGGACACCCTAACTTTGAGTGAATATTTAAGAATGACAAACTTATCTTTGTCATGGTTTGTCATTCAATATAAGATAGATTAACCTCCTTCAGCAAATCAAGTCATTCAATAACAGAACCTTACTTCAAGGAACAATATACACTACTTTATCTTCAAAAAATATCAGATAAGTGAGATAGTACATATCATGTCAAGGATATCATACCAAAATCTATACAAAATAATACAACATTAATAGCATATAGATTGGGACTATACTTGGTGCACTTAACGAAGCACTGGCAATTACAACACCATCTAAAACACTCAACAGACCATGGAAGGGCCATGAAACCTTTTTAAAATGAAAAAAATGCTAACATGGCACAACCCATCAACCATTGATTAAACAAGAGTTGATTGATAGTGCCACATCACTGTGGAATAAGAGTATGATGAGGGTGTAATATAGCAAACTCTTTCAAAATCACTTTCAAGCTCATACAATAATTTTTTTTTAACAAGTAATAGAGGATTCTATTGCTAAGGAATACAACAATTCATAAAGTGAACACAACACTAAACCAATGGGTTTAACAAAAGTTTGAATAGAAAAAGGCAGTTCAAAACATAAGTATAAACAGAATAACCAAGGAAACAAAATAGTATCATCTCAAAGCCCACGTGTAAAATGCAGCTATAAGACAGATAACATCAAGAAACCAAGCCAAAGTTGGCATATTACAAGAAAGAAAATCCTTATCACAGATTTACATATTAAATTAATCATTCTTATAATACCCTACAAATTATGGAAAACAATATTTTGATGATTGCAATCGGCCCATGGTGGTTACATCAAATTAGAAAGGGGCAAAATCAAATGATGTCTGCAAGGGTTAATAGTCCGAGAGGGAAAATACCAATAAACAAAATTGCAAACAAAGAGTTAATCCTATGGTCTCGAAAGTATAATCCCACTGGAAAGAAATTAAAGTTGTGAGCAATACAAAGTTGCATTCTAATAACTAGAACAAGACTACATGGTTGAAAACTACCAATTAAATTTGTATATATAGTATATTTCGATTAATGCAAGATAATCCTAGAATGTGCAAGCACTCCCTAAGAAAGTGAACACCATGAAAAAGTTGGATTTTTAGCGTGGGTCCCAAATTTCTCCTACTTTTTTCAAAGGAGTGAGCAGACGTGAGCATTCTAAAGCTTTACAAATCATTTTCCGTTTAGATTTGAAAAAGTAATTTGAAAATTTAAACAATCGCCAATATGCAGTGAGCAAAACATACCCATCAATAAAAGGCATATATACCAAGCATTACACACCAGATCAGCATAGCACGGCCATTTAGCAACCAATTCCAACAAATAAACGAAACCCAATAAATTAACAAAATTAACAAAACCGAACAAGCCAAATAAACCCAACTTGTTTTCTGGAAGGAAAAATACCTTCTTCTTATTGGTATTAGAAGTGTTGTCATCCGCCTTCTCAGCCTCAGTTTTGAGGTCTACTTTGAGATCCTCCACAATGCTCTTGCTCTCCAAGTCCCAGATCTTAATGCTTTGCTCGGTCGCCGCACACAGCCAGTACCTATTGGGGCTGAAGCACAACGAGTGAATGATCGCGCCAGCGTCAAGCGAGTAGAGCCTCTTCCCCTCAGCCAAGTCCCAGAGCAGGATCACCCCGTCCTTGCCTCCGCTCGCACACAATGATCCGTCCGGCGACACAGCCACTGTGTTGACGTAGCCACCGTGACCCGCCAGCGTGTTCCTGAGCTTGCAGTTGGTCAAGTTCCAGACTTTCACGGTCCGATCCCACGAGGCCGAGACGATTGTGGGCTGAAGCGTGTTGGGGCTGAATCGGACGCAAGAGACCCAGTCGGTGTGGGCGTCCTGATCCTGGATGGTGTACTTGCACTCACCAAGTGTGTTCCATAGCTTAATCGTGCGGTCGCGGGATGCGGAGACGATCTGACGGTTGTCAATCGAAAAGGCAACGGAGAGAACATCCTTGGTGTGGCCCACAAAGCGGCGGGCGGAGACGCCGGCCTGAAGGTCCCACAGTCGGAGCTCGCCGTCCCAGGAACCCGATAGAGCGAACTGGCCGTCAGAGGAGAGCACCACATCCTCGACAAAGTGGGAGTGACCCGTTAGCCTGCGGCGGGGCACGCCATAGGTCTTCTCCTCCTTGGTGAGGTGCCAGACGATGATCGACTTGTCACGGGAGGAAGTAACAATCATGTCGGAGTTGTCGATTGGGGTGGCGATGGCCGTCACCATGTCGGTGTGGGCCCTCATGGTACCTCTGAGTACAAGTCCTTCCGACATCGTTGCCACTTGAAGTTCTCTGTTTAGCTCGCTTGGCTGCTGCTGCTGCTGCCGCCTCCTATGGCTTTTAGGAGGAAAATGAGGGAACGAATTGTATTTATATCAGAGAAAGAGAAAGAGAAGAGTGTGCAAACATATTTGCCCTAGGGTTTTCTTAACCCTATCCTAAGGATTGTTTGTAAACCTGTACAAGCTTATTCCTACTCCGGATTTACCTGTCCTTGGTTCTTTTTTTTCTTTTTCTTTTTTCTTTTTTTGAAGAAAAAAAAAATCAATTCCATTCCTTAGGTAGTAACTAAGTTAATTGCTAAATCAATTTGACAATTTGTGTGGCTTACAGAAAAATTCATGTCTAGAGTTTAGTGATCAAATTAGTCTCAAGTATAGTCTCTTTTAGGGAATATTTGTTAAATATTATAATTTACAAAATTCTCAAAATTTCTTATAACTTCATTTTCAAATATCATTCAAATATAAAATATTTTTTAATTTTAAATTTTTTACTTTTTCATTTAATTATTACTCATACAAAAATCAATACAGCTTTTATAAATCCAATACAACACATAAAATCAATACAATTTTTACTAACTTTAAAATAAAAATAATATTAAATAATTAGATTCAAATAGTTTTTTAAATTTATATATCTACTCTCATAAACTCCAATATAATATTTATTTTAAAATATATTTTTATTCAATTTTTTATCTCTGCTTTTTCAAAACTCAATCAAATATCTTTATTGAAATTATTTTTTTATTATTCACAAAATTTAAAAATATTTTAAACATTCAAACATGCCTTAATGTCATTAACAAGTAACAACACCTACGATCTGCCGATTATCATTTACAACATATTAGCATTGGTAACTTTCGAACATGTGTTAATTTTTAGGTGAGGTATTAAACTACATATTTATAAAAAGTAAATTTATAAATTAATGTGAGTTGGTGTGGAACGTTACACCTACTTTACAATAAAAGTAATTTTATAATTTAACGTACAATATCAAGTTACATTAACTTATAGATTTACTTTTGTGAGACACTAAAGCATTTATAAGCTAAAATTTTAAATAAATTATAAAAAAAAATAATCTATAAATTCAAGAATGTTAATAAAATCAAGGTAATATTTTAAATTTTAAATTCAAAACTTTCAAATTATTTTGGATTAAAAAGAGAGAGAGAGAGATATAGAGTATGATACTGTAAGAAAGTACAGCGGAAAAATACCTCAAACTCAACTTATAAAATTGCTTCACAAGTTTTTCAAGATTGACAAATCACAAGCGTTTCCTCTTAGTGGCGAAGTGTACTACGTAATATAAAATTAGAGTAATATTTAACAAACTCACAACCTAAATATCTTATCAAGAGGAAATAAAAGGAGAGAGAGCTTTTTGTGTATTTCAGATGGTTACCTAAATCAACTGAAGGGGGGACTATTTATCTAGTCACCCACATGGCTGGCCTTAAAGGCCAGCCTTTATTCTGCAGTTACCCTACAGGGGTAACGCATGGCTTTAAGTCATGTGTTACAAGTGAAGTAAAGCCATGCGTTACAAGTATTGGAATGAGGGGGTCAGCCCACGTGGGTGCCCTTCCATCTTACATCTCCCACTCGCACACAGTGGGCATGACCCCAGGTATGCGTCTTTCTAATATTTTCAATATTGTTCATACAAGTAAATAGGTCGTGCGACCACCAAGCACATCTGTAGAAAGGTGGGAGTACATACACCAAATCTCTCCCAAAGAAGAAAGCATAATAACATCCATAAAGTGTCTGGTCATGTCTTAGATTCATTCGATCGCATCAAGATTAAGTATTTTCGAACCCTCTTGAGTTAAAAACTCAGAACAATACTTGATCACCTCCAAATCATTTCAATGTGTTCACAACCTTAGCCGCTACCAAGATGTAGCATCATAGTTTGACGTCAGCAAACACTATCGAAGATAAGATATCGAAGAATCTTCCATTTGCACTCATATCACTCAATTTTGGTCAAATCACTTACCTAGCAATGCCTCTTTAGACCGTATCAATTATGGCAATAGACAACATGCTAAAGTAGCAGACATCACAACCTCCATCTCGTGACACCGTCAAATGTAAATGACATTTAATAAAATGAGATTCACACAG
The DNA here is from genome assembly GCA_003123785.1 of Pterocarya stenoptera. Classification (NCBI taxonomy): domain Eukaryota; kingdom Viridiplantae; phylum Streptophyta; class Magnoliopsida; order Fagales; family Juglandaceae; genus Pterocarya; species Pterocarya stenoptera. The sequence continues at coordinate 69,608 of QEOT01007356.1, read as the reverse complement.
TGAGAAAGAGGGGAACCTTTTACTCACTTACTCATAAGGTCGAATTAGCATATGTAGTATGAAACACATGCTAAGGTGGATTTCTCTTTCTCAAAGAGCATATATCTATATCAACATCGTACAGATCTTGGTCTAGTCGCTCCTTAAGCGTCTAACTTGAGTTCTCTATTTGCATGCCTCCGAGGCGTCAAAGAGGATCTCACATCTGGCTAACTACAGGCTACATGGATGATGGGGTAACACATGCATAGTTCTTTCAATGGACCTCATCTTAGCTCCCACTAAGGCGACATATCTTTGTATCAACCAACTTATCCCTTTGGACAAGTAACTAGAGACACAATGTCTCATCTCTACTCACTACTCAAGCGCCAGAGGCGATCACTTGTGTGAGTAAGCCGATCTAAGCCTATTGACATATCTTGTGTGTGTATTAGAAAAAAAAATACGATAAAGACAAGAACTGAATCATATTATATTAATATCCTAAAGGAAATGTTACATCTCAATGTCATTTGTAATACAAATTACATTTACAATCTACGCAGTTTTAGATTCCTAACATGAGTCTCAAAGACATCTCTTACTATAGGCTTCGTTAAGGGATCAGCAACCATGCGACTCGTAGAAAGGTATTTCAGAACCATTTCCTTTTGCACTACCATGTCTATAATGAAGTGATATCTTATATCTATGTGTTTGGTTCTTCCATGATACTTTGAGTCCTTAGCATATGTGAGAGCTGCTATACTATCGCAGAATATCGTCACCAGATCTGAAGTATCTGTGCTAATGTCTAAATGCTTGAGGAACCTCTGTAACCAAACAGTTTCTTGAATTGCTGCTGAGCAAGCTATGTATTTCGCCTCCATGGTAGACAAGGCTATACAATGTTGTTTCTTACTACTCCATGTAATGGCAATATTGTTGAGCAGAAATACATACCCAGTGGTTTATTTGCGCTCATTTAGGTCACTGCCCCAGTCGGCATCACTGTTAACCTTTTAACTACAAATTTGAACCCTGATAACACAACTCATAGTCCGCAGTTCCCTTGAGATATCGCATAGTCCTCTTAACTACTTTCCAATGAGCTAGTCCGGGGTTAGATTTGAATCTACTCACTAAGCCAATTGCATAGCATATATTAGGCCGAGTATACATCATTGTGTACATGAGACTACCCACAACATTAGCATAAGGGACACGGACCATATTTTCCTTTTCAGTTTGAGTCTTAGGACACAACTCTTTAGACAAGTTCTCGCTTCTTGTAATAGGGGTGTCAATGTGTTTACATCCACTCATTAGGAAGCGCTCGAGAACTTTTTGTATGTAAGTCTGTTGAGACAAATACAAAAGTCTCTTTGAGTGATCTCTATAGATCTTAACTCCCAGAATGTATTCTACTTCACTCATATCCTTCATCTCAAAATTGAAGGATACACTTTTTTGTGGCGACTATTAATTATTTATCATTTCCAGCTAGTAGTATGTCGTCAACATACAATGTCAACAAAATGAAACTCTTCTTGGACCTTTTGACATAGACAAAATGGTCATCTGTAATCATCGTAAACCCATTCGAGAGAATGGCTCTATGGATCTAAGGTACCATTGTCTAGATGATTGTTTTAGGTCATATATAGATCGTTTGAGCTTGCACACTTTGCGCTCTTGATCTTTGACCACAAAACCCATTGGTTGATACATATAGATCTCCTCATTTAGTTCTTCATTAAGAAATGTTGTCTTAACATCCATATGGTAGAGTTCCAAATCCATATTTACTACTATAGCTAGAATCAGACGAATTGAGGCAAACCTCACCACTGGTGAAAATGTTTACTCATAGTCTATACCCTCATGTTGGATATATCTTTTAGCCACTAAGCGAGCTTTGTACTTAACTATTGATTCATCTTACTTGTGTTTGACCTTAAGAACACATTTGTTCTCAATAGTTTTACGCCCTGTAGGTAGATCAACCAGATCCCAGACCTGATTAGTCTTTATAGACTCAATCTCATTATTAAGAACTTTCATCCACTCATCTTTAGTAGAAGATGAGAGAGCCTCATGAATTGTCCTAAACTCATCATAATCATGCGGAATTACCATAAAAGCTTCCTCTTCAATCTCAAAACGACAAGGAGGAATACTTTCACGTGTACTTCTACGCCGTTGAAGTTGTTGTGATTGATTGACAAGTAGTATACTCCCACTCGGATTCAAGTCATTTTTATAATTTGTAGGAGCTTGAAAAATTTCTTCATCATTCTCAACTAAATTCCTTGGATCACATTCCTCTTGTTCCACAATCTCATGAAGTTTTAAACTCCTATCAACTTCACCTTTATTTGGAAACTCATCTTCAATGAAATTCACATCTCGTGACTCAATTTCAGTCACACTTCCATCAAATTGTTCACCTATTAATACATACCCTTTAGAGTGTTCTGAGTACCATATAAAGATACATTTCTTCCCTCTAGAGCCTAACTTTCCAGACTTATGAGAAAGATCGTGAACAAAACCCGTTGAACCTCATGGCCGCAAGTAACTCAAATTGGGTTTCCCGCCAGTCCATAGTTCATTTGGGGTGAAAATTACTGATTTGGAAGGCACTCAGTTAAGAATGTAGGTAGTAGTCAAAAGTGCATCTACCAAAAAGAAATTGGTAGGTTTGCTTGTGCCATCATTGACCTAACCATCTCAAGCAGTGTTCGATTTCTCCTTTCCGCCATCCCATTTTCTTGGGGCGTACTTGGCATCGTCAACTGTCTTTTAATTCATTTTTCATCACAAAGCCTTTTAAATTGCTCAGAGAGATATTCTCGTCTTCGGTCAGTTCTTAGAGTTTTTAAGCTCTTGTCTAACTGATTCTCAACCATTCTTAGATATCGCCTAAAGCATTCTCATGCTTCAGACTTATGGGAGATTAAGTAGACATGACCGTAACGTGAAAAATCATTTATAAATGTGATGAAGAAGAAACTTCCGTGTCTTGCCCTCACACTCATTGGACCACAGATGTTTGAGTGGACTAATTACAGTGGAAAAGATACCCTAGTGGCTTTTCCAAACGGTTTTCTCTTAACTTTTCTCATTAGACAATGTTCACATGTGGGCAAGATGACCTTAGCGAGATTGTCTATCAGGCATTCTCTAGCTAACTGAGTCATTTTATCTTGCCCTATATGGCCAAGCCTAGCATGCCATTTATATGAATCTAAATTATCAGATGCAGAAAGAGAATCAATGGACTTATTCATATTTGAATAATTCAAATCCAATATCATAAAACCGTCTTGAAGAAAAGCATTACTATAAAACACATGGTCCAAATGAAAGAAAACATAATTGTTTTCAAATACAATCTGAAAACCAAGTTTTAATAGAGTAACTTCGGAAAGTAAATTTCGTCGGATCTCGAGAGCGTATAGCACATTGTGGAGGAAAAGAGTGCGGCCACCCCGCAAGTCCAGCTTGTAGGTACCAAGTCCCAGTATTTCCATGCTAGCTCCATTCCCCACCTTGATATCACGCTCCCAGTTGGAATTCGGCGATATTTCACAAATTCGACTTTATCTCGCGCTATGTGTTCATTCGTTCCTGAATCAACAATCCACATAGGATAGGAGTGAGCAACCATCCCATGGCTAGTTACAAAAACAATGCGAGAAAAGTCAGAGTGTACCTTCTTTGGCTCAGTGCAGTCACGAGTGAAGTGGTCATTCTTTCTATAGTTAAAGCACTTTACTTTTGATTTGTTCTTCCCATGCTTGCCCCTTTTGCTGCATTGGGAAGTTTCTGACACATTTTTTATTTGTCCAGCAGCTACTCCATTCTTAGGCTTTTTGGGCTTAGACCTTGATGCCTTGTGCAAGCCATAATTAGCCACATAGACAGTATGATTGGGCTCAACAGCCTTTAGGCGCTCAGCCTCCAATTCCAAGTGACGTGAGACATCATCAAAGTCTTTGATATTCTCGTTATGCATAAGGTTTTGGCTCATATTCTCCCAAGAATTCGGTAGTGATCTTATCACTGCCTACACTTGCTGTTCATCTGTCAGGTTGTTTCCTGCCGATTTAAGTTCGCGGATCATGATCGACATAACCCTAAGATGCTACTTCATCGTGTGGTCAAATCGCAGCTTATAGGAGTCAAACATCATGGTTAATCCGCGCAACCTAGTGGCTGAAGTTCCACCAAACTTCAACTTCAAAGAGTCCCACATGCTTTGGGTAGTGTCATAGATCTCAAACTCACACATTAGATCATTGTGCATGCTGCTTAATATTATTATGCGCGCGCACCGACTTTTCTTAGCCCATTGAGTATAGGCTAGTTAATCTATTTTGTGTTGTTTCAAGATCCCTTCCTTGGGCACAGTAAGGGAGTAAGATAAGGCCTCCAAGACCTCTTATTTATCTAAGACATATTGGATCTTGCGATACCAAATGTCATAGTTCTCCCCATCCAGTTTCTCTCATTTGTTTAGATCGACAACTATGTTCTTGGATGCCATTTCACTACAATACGCAAAGAATGGATATTACACACACACCTAAGAAATCTGCCGCGTCCATCCAAGCTAGAAAAAGAATAATTTAGACATGTCGCAAGATCGAAAAATCGCTAAGTTTCAAAATTATTTTTTGCGCCACAATATCCAATTATTAAATTTCTAACCTAATTCCTGCGCAAATTTAAAATAAATATGGGAGATTAATCATCATAAATCTCAACCATACTCCCACTATCTTAAGTAGTCATTTAGACTTAGTTACATATAAAGAAATAACCTACTAAAACCATAGCAACCTTTTGGGCCAGTCTACAAGGACAGCTACTTAAACTACAACAACCTGTTGGGCCAATTTACAAGGATAGCTACTTAGACTTCATTGATCTGTTGAGCCAGTCTACAAAGATGGTTCTTTAAGATCATTACAGTCCATTTTTCTTGTTCCATCAGTGCATTTACAGTTCTTACTAGGGCCACCGTAGTCTTTTGGCTATATAGTACATTTACAGTTCTTACTGGGGCCATCGTAGCCTTTTGGCTATACAGTGCATTTACAGTTTTTACTGAGGTCATTGCAATTCTTTCAACCTATCATTTACACTGATAATTCTAACTAAGACTACTTAGTGAGAATTTTCTATTTTATCACTTAAAAAAAATGAATACTAATGTCTAAACATTCAAGCCTAACATTCACAGATGATAAAATAATTACATATCCACATGTTCAATTCAAACATATATGTAATCACATTTAATCTAAAATATTAAATAAAAGATCATATGTAATATAACATTATAAAAAAAATAGCATGAATATAACCATATATTCACATGTAATCACATTTAATCTAAAACATTAAGTAAAAGATCACATGTAATATAATAATATATCTAAGCATATATTAAATCATGCAATTTTTTAAAAAAATTTTATAAATGTATAATAAATATATTTAAAACCCTCACCTAAACCAAAGGAAAGTCGCAACCCAGTGGTGTGCTCTACCCTTGTTTAACCAGTGGTCTTGGGTTTGAATCCCAAGGTGCCACTTTTATCAACTTCTATTTTATTTTGTATTTAAAAAAAGGGCTTAAACAGTGCTGGGCCTAAAATGGCCCAGTTTTTTTTTTTAAACACAGAAGTGCCGAAAGGCCTAGTCCCAGTTTCATTTGTTTTTGAAAACAAAACTAACGGGCCGGGAGGCCCAGGCCCAATGAAAAACAGATGACCTAAATCATCTCCTACCTCTAGCTCGGGCACTGTTCACGTGAACAGTGCCCCTTCTTCATCAACCATTTGCAGCTGCTCAAGCAACCGCTCGTTGTCGGAAGAAGGAAGCTCGGAGTCGCCGCTGCACCCTTGTGGTGCTCGTGGGACTCCTGGTGTTCACGGCACCACCATTAGGTGCTCGCAGCACCTTGCAGTGCTGCAGTACCTCGCTGCGCTGCACCAGGGTGTGCGCAGCACCTCGTTGGTGCGAGCGGCACCACCGTTGGGTGCTCGCAGCACCTTGCAGTGCTGCAGATCTCGCTGCGCAGCACCTCGTTGGTGCGAGCGGCACCCCTGCTGGGTCCGCACAGCACCTCTTATAGATTTAAAAAAGAATAGAGGATAACAAAAATGGCACCCAGTTTTCAAGCATATGAAAAAATAAAAAATATATATAAACTGGGAACAATTTAACAAAGCTCTGATACCAATGTAGGAAAGTACAGCGGAAAAATACCCCAAGCTCAGCTTATAAAATTGCTCCACAAGTTTCTCTAGATTGACAAATCACAAGCATTTCTTCTTAGTGGCGAAGTGTACTACGTAGTATAAAACTAGAGTAACACTTAACAAACTCACAGCCTAAATATCTTATCAAGAGCGAATAAAAAGAGAGAGCTTTTTGTGTATTTCAGATGGTTACCCGAATCAACTAAAGGGGGGACTATTTATATAGTCACCCACACGGCTGGCCTTAAAGGCCAACCTTTATTCTGTAGTTACCCTGCAATTACACTGCAGGGATAACGCATGGCTTTAAGTCATGCATTACAAGTCAAGTAACGAATGGCTTAAAGTCATGCATTACAAGCACTGGAAGGAGGGGGTCAGCCCACGTGGGCGCTCCTCCATATTACAGATACTATAGTAATCCTCTTTATTTCACGTTTGCACCTAAACTTAGTAAGGGACAACAAGTGAAAGAGAAGACCATTGTGGAGTGGGAGTGAATTGAGGATCCATGCTAACTTTGAGGGAGCGACTAAACTCCAACTCATAAAGGAGTTGCGTGCCAACTACTTTGGGAAAAAATATTATTATAATTTTATTAAGATGAGATAAAATGAGATAAAAGTTGAAAGTTAAATAAAATATTATTATAATTTTATTTTTTAATATTATTTTTTCTTTTAGATTTGAAAAAGTAGAATTATTTATTATATTTTATATGAGAGTTTGAAAAAATTATAATGATTAAATGAGACGAGATAAGTTGAGTTGAGAAGCTCTCTCAATCCAAACTATCCGCTTTTCTCCTTTTAGAGGGTGGTTGCATAGAAGGGGATTTTTTTACACTGTCTATATTGTATAATTTGGTTTATAAGACTCAAATTTTAAAATTTATCTTTTAAATCAAATTATGTTACATAAATGATATATGGTATATAGTTCTCCAAATATATATATATTTTTTTCAAATCCATTTCATAGATACATGTATTTGTGTATTTTGGCAATAACATTCCTTTTCCTAAGCTCTAAAATTCGTACTTGTCAATTATTAGTTTTACATTTTGTATGAGATTTATTGCAAAAGGTTTTAAAATAATATTTTAAAATATTTTTTTTTCCCTTCAAATAGATTCATCTTTTTAGAAACGTTACAACTATAAAGAATGTGTACATAAGCATGTAACAATTATTATTTTGACAAGTATGTAAACAGACAACAAGTACAACGGTTCATTTCAAAATAGTTCTCTTCCCCAATAGGGGAAATTGAATAAGTATTATTTTATATAAAATTGATATTTGTTGTTTTAGAATATGAAGATTTTATATATTAATTTTTGAAAAATGAGGTTAAATTTGAGATGTACATAAAAAAAATATAGCTAACATTACGATATTTTACAATATTTTTTTAAATATTTATATAGATCCTATTTATTATTACTTATTAGCCTTTACAACTGATAAATATATATTACTAAACGGAAATCTATCTCCTAACTTCACACACATAGCTCCTATTCAATATAATATTAACCTTTACACAATGGGTAATTATATACTTACATATCATTTAGTATTGTTTTACTATTTAACTTTTTTTTTTTCTCTTTTTATCCTTTGAATTTGGATTAAAAAATTTAGAATATTACATTTTTGCATGATCTAAAAGAAAATTTAGAATTTGACATTTTTTTATTCTTTGAGTCAATTTTTATAAAATTTATTTTTAATTAAATTACAAGATTACGTTTGTTGATTAAGTTTTTTTTTATAGATTATGCTAGAAGGTCATGTTTTGAAATTTCTTATCTAAATTCAAATAGTAAAAAAAAAAAAAACCTAGATAATAAAGTAGGTAAAGGAGGTGTAAGGATATTATTATCCTTACACAATATCAACACATAAATAAATATAAATATTTTGATTATAAAATAATTTTATAAAAATAAATCTATAAATTAATTGAATTTAATATAAGATATTAAATTATAAAATTATTTTTATTATAAAATAAATATAACATATAAGATAAAATCATATCATTTATTTTTATAAATTTGTTAATGTGACTGAAATATATATTTTCATTCTTTTGGATCTTTAAAGTTGCAGAATAAAAAACTTCACAGTCTAAAAGTTTCATTTGGATCCTCAACTCATTCTAACTTATCTCAACTTATCATTATACATTTTTCAAATTTCAATATAAAATATAATAAATAATTCAACTTTTTCAAATCTTAAAATAACTTTAATATTAAAAAATAATATTTTAACAATATTTTATCATCTAAACTCAACTCAACTCATTTCAACATCTAAACATTAATTTTTTTGTTTATACAATTTAGATAAGATGAGATATTTTACTAAAAATTGAATAAAATATTATTATAATATAATTTTTACATTTATTATATTTTATATTAGAGTTTAATTTTTTTTAATAATTATATAAAATAAATAAGATTAGTTGGGAATTGTACAAGTGACTTCTGGCGACTAGAAGTCTGAAGAGAACCTTTATTCAGCTCATTTTCTACTTAATCTTCCTCAAAATAAAAAAGAAAGGTTAGACTCGGCTCGAAAAGCTCTTAAGGAAGTGCACCCACCGTTCTTCCCCCTTCTCTGGAATCTAAAGTTAAAACCCTCGAGATAAGAATCTCACCTGTAGGCTCTTACTCCCTCGTTCTCTTGCTCTCCGCTGTATTTAATTCCTTTATCGTATTGTCGGCGGTTCCTACAAAGAGTGCTTGTAACTCCAAATCAGGAACCGGTTCCTCTTCATTATTATTTTTCTTTTCCTTTGAGCCAAAAATTTGCTCGTTTTATTTTCTCTGATAACATTCCTTCTGTTGTACAAATCCAAATGGGTTCCTCAAAATCCAAGGCATAATAATGGAGATTTGGGTGGTTTTATAGCAGCAAGATGCTTTCTTTAAGGTCAGTTTTCACTCATACGTTGCATTTTGTTTTTCTTTTTAATTCTGCGTATCTTTTAAATTATGCTATTATTGTTCTAATTATCTATTTTCCTCTTCTGGTTTCTGTATTTGTCTTTCTATGTCGATTCTGTTCAGCCATTTTTATGGTTGATTTGGAATAGTTTACTTTTTTTTGGTTCAATCAGTTGCTTCTTCATTCTTTGCGTTTGTTGTTTTATATATGGGTTTTCTAAGAAATGAGTGGTCTTATGCTTAGATGGCTTACTTCTCTCTGGGTTAATTGAACATGCCTGTGTTGTGATTGGGTTGTGTCTGAAATAACTGTTACTGAGCTCCAATTTCTTGTCACTGATCTTGGTATGTGTTCGTGGAGATAGGAATTTCTGGAGGAGGTACAGGAGGACGGCTTTTGTTACTGTTGGAGTTTTAGGGAGTGGATATTTTCTGTATAAGCTCTACAATGCCAAGCGGCATAGGGTCGCTGTTCTGGAGAGAGAACTCGCTGAGCGGGAGAAATTCATTAAGGCCCAGTTAAGAGATCTCATGTTTTATTTTTCTCCTTGGGGATCATGAATGTTGTTTTCAGATGTATGTATTTTTTGGGTTCTAACATATAACATTGCTTTGTCCTTTGCCAATATAATAGAATGCAAGCCCATTTTGACAACATTCAAAGAATAGCTGATACGACAACATTGCCTCATGCAATGGATAATTTAAGTCGTCGGATTGCAGAAGAACTGGACCACTCTCATCTTACTGAGAGGCTCCAGAAAGCAAAGGGTCAACCGAACAGTTTGACACATTCAGAGAAGCTTGAGTTATGGGATAGAATCAAAATTCTAAGTATGAATCTATTATAATTTTGTGTTCATACATTTATTGTGCTTGTAATGTACTAGCTCACGTACATCACATTTTATAATGTTATTTACATTCGTCAATTACTTATCAAAGAAGTAATATACTATCTCACATTATGTTTTAAAAAATTATATTTATAAGCTGGTGTGAATAGCACACCTAGTTAATTGCTTATTTGGCATAATTTGATTTGGAATAAAAGTTTTAAATTTTGAATTTTACAAATCAAATCTTACATTTTAAGTGATGTGGATGATGTGCTCTACACACCGACTTGAGAATAGAATTACTCTTATGTTTTCTGTATACTCAATGTATCAAAGATATTATACTTAACCTTTGTACTGGACTTATGTTTTCTTAGGTTTCACAAGAATGGTTTTGTCCCTTTGGGCAATGACAATGCTGAGCTTGTACATTAGAGTTCAAGTCAACATATTGGGGAGACATTTATATATTAATACTGCACGTGATCTTGGAAGCTCTTATACACTTGTAAGCCCCTACCTTTATTCTCATTTTTTATTTTTCTGATCAGAGAACAAAGTCCCGACTAATCCCGGGGGTATAAGCCTTTGGCAAAGAGTTTCTCGCGAGTGCACCTCGGGTAATTCAAGGGGAAGTTCTCCCAGTCCAATGGCCCCTAGAAATTGTTTGCACCTAAGAGGATTTGAACCTTAGACCTAGAGGGAGTATACTATCAAGACCAAGGTCTTTACCACTTGAGCCAACCCCTAGGGGTTGCTGAGTGTAATTTACTTTGGGAGAAATCAATGAAGCTGCATATTGCCAACAATTTACTTTGCAGCATATTACTTAGTTACTGCCTGTAAAGGGTATTAGACATCTTCTCCAATTGTGTTGAACTTTGTTTCTCAATAAACAGTCACTTCATTGGACTTCTGCATGACTGAATGATAGTAATTATTCCCCACTAGCATTCTATTTGTTATCTCCCACAACAAATATTTAACTTGTATTTTGGCTATTAAATATATGCTTGTGTTATAGACAAATCCCATGGGACCTGTTACAGGTTCATTCTTAAAACAAATTGTGGCCCGAAGTGCCCCCCCTTTCTATTATTTTAAAATAGTCACCTTTTTTGGGTTTTGTTTTATACAGGTGGATGCTGATACCATTGACCTGGATGATGAGCAGATGTATCTGGCTAGTGCTGATTTTCTCTCAAATTATGGGTTACCCACCTTGATTTCTGATGTGCAAGCTGCAGCAACAGAAATTCTCGAGGGGTAAGGTACCATGAACCATCTTAAAAGTTAGAAAGTTTTGTGCATATCAATCCAACTATCTGTGGAGAATTCACCTGTTAGTTCAATCATTTGGTTGCTGAATGCCTACTTGATGAACCTCCCTACTTCTTAATGAGGAAGAATGAGGGCCTTGAAATAGAAAAAAATGGGATGGAAAATTTGACTAGGCCGTCTTTCCAAGTGAAAGAGTTACATATGTATGTGTGTATGCACATTCATGTCTGTTCTTCTTGGTGGTCAATACTCAAGCTTAATGTATGTACAGTTGATTTTTCGGAGACAGTCTAGTCTAATTCTGGGCTTCTTTTTGTATCTTCAAAACTTAAACAACCATGGGGACCCCTGGGCCCTGTATGACTTAAGGCATGTTGGACTGAACCTTCAGGTAAGATCCTCAAAAATGTGGCTTATACCTTCTAGCGATGAAGTTACTGAACATAAGCACTTAGCAACTCAGATTAAAAAGGTGATGCGTCGGCTTAATTCTCCCCGAAAAAGACTACAAATTGTTATATAAAACAATATCTGGATATCATTTAATATTCTATTGTAAAGGAAAACATATACAATCACATGTAGGAGATTTCTAATAGTTTGTTAACATTTTTACTTGCAGAAAGAAGGTAACGTCGGCCTTCAACTCTACAGAACTTCATAAAACTATTGTGCTGATTCTTGAAAGGTTCAAGAGCCTCAGAAGCCCTCATCACTGGGTAAACTACATGATGCCCGTGGATGCTAGATTCTACAAACTAGCTACAGCCTCCAGCAGTGACAACGAAATTCCTTCTGAAGCTACCAAATTTTACCAACTTATGATGGAGACACAAGCGGTGTTGGCAAGGTATCTTATTATTCCTGACATTTTTCATGTGCTGTATGTAACTTAATAAATGGGTAGGAATTATTTTACATGATTCTGTTGCATGGACTTACAAATCAAGCATGGATTTAGTGCACCAGTTGTTGGAGTATGCTTGGAAAACTCAGGACAAGACATCACAGAAGCAAGTTTTAAACAATACATTGGCCACTAGATGGGGTCACAATCTCTCATATTCCTCTCGATCATGAATTTGGAAGGAAGCATTTGAAGAATATTTTATTATGACCCGTTGCATGGGTGTCTTCTTTTGGTTACCAGCCATGCCCTCCTCAAAAACAACAATATCGAATATTCAATCAAATACTTTCCTCTTCCAACATCCTCCTTTTTGACTCTTGTAGATGCTGGATCTGATTGGAAACATGCTCAAATGGAAGATAGAATTATCAACAAACTATACATCGTTCTTGTTATTTTCTTGTGTGCCTTTTTTTTTTCTTGCAGTAATTAAGACTCAAATAAACTTAGTGCATACCTTAATTTTCTTTTTCTTTCTTCCTCCCCACCCACTTTCTCCTCCAGAATTCAAGTTTGACTTCATGTTTTTAGTCCTCCAAGAATCTTCCAAACATCCACTAAAGTTACTGTTTTGGTTCTTTCAGCAGTCAATGACTGATATCTTAAGGATGTGCAAACAAAACTTTCTTTGTCATAATCTGGTTTTCTTTTTCTTTGTTTTGCAGTACCGAATTTGGGAGTATTGTCGAGATAGCATTGACGGCAGTGCTTGGTGCTCTGATAGAAGATGTGGTGGCCCAATCTGGAGGCAGTCTAACATCAGGGATGGCACTGGCCAAACTTCTGGCTCGAGTTGCACAGACGGGTCCCATGCTCCTTGGCGAGCCTAGTACAAACCAATTCATCCAAATTATTCAAAGCGTTCCAGAAGTTGAAGTCTTTTTCACTCTTCTCTATGCAAACATGCCTACCCCATAGATTAGTGAGTGAGCTTAATCATAATTTTTACTCGCATCTTAATTTCATTGCAAGGATATCATCGGTGTAAAAATTTAAAGGAGGCCGGGTTTGGGTTTTCAAAATTTACAACAATTTGGGAGGAATGAAAAAGAAAAATAAGGTTTAGAACATTATTTTTTTTATTCCTCCTCTCTTTAGTAGATTGCTTCTACCATCAGAAAAGTTTTCATCCTCTTACTGTCTTCCGTACTCCCTGAAGTTGAAGACACATAAAGCCTCATTATGGAGGTGAATGATGGTGTGTTTTAGTTCTTTCTGTAAAGGATCTTCCCTGTACTTAATTATGAAACTCCAACGGGTTGGTCTAGTGGTTTCACAAATTGATATTCTTTGTGAATTTGTGCGATAGTACCACTTTATAAAAAAATACTGAATATTTCTTTTACTGGAATTTCAAATGTTCCATATCCAATTTAGAACAACAGAATTGTAAAAAATGTTGTGTATTATTATTTTTTAGAATTTGATCAGTGATGCATTTGAGGCTACAAGCAGTTTCATATTAATGGATTTCAAAGAACTCAGCTGTGCAGTCCATTGAGAGAAGTAATTTGATTAGTTACACTTTGCAAATCAATGTCATATTTGAACTGTCATTGCAATGTAGATTCATTAGGCAAACCTTAACCCCAAGGGGTTGGCCCAAGTGGTGAAGGTTTTGGTCTTTGGATATCCCTCCCTTCAAGGTCAAAGGTTCAACATGTTATGGGTGCAAACAATCTTTTAGGGCTACACCTCTTGGTGAAAAGTCACCGATTTAACCAGTTCTGTATAGGAAAACTTTCGAGAGTGCGGTGTACAAAATCAAGATTTACTCTCCAAGGGTGGGTCCGAGGGGCCCTGCCTTGAAAGGTTTCCCGACAAAAAAAAAAAAAAAAGGCGAACTTTTAGAGTTATTCATGCTATTTGGAAACGAAACCTTCCAAGGATGTGGTGCATAAGACCGGAATTTATTCTGTAGGGGTGGGTTTGAAGGACCTTGCTTTGGAGAGGTTTCTCAACATAAAAAAAATAAATAAAAAATTAAGCAAACCTTTGGAGTTATTTTTGCTATTTGGAAACGAAACCTAAAGCGGCTATGTGAACTTCCTTTAGAGAAATAAAACAATGGTCAATGCAGATGTGTTTTACAAAGCAGAATTGAGTTTGATTCATTATTTCCTTTGCTTGACTCAATTAATGCTGAAAAAGAAATGCCTTTAACTACCGAGTGATTTACAAAAGTAAATTCAGAAATTAACTTATATTTAATGTATCATATAAAAAAAATTAATTTGTAAAATCAATGCTTTTCTCTAGACCTTTCACTAGAATACTTGTGAAAATAAAGCTTTCACCTAGAATGAGAGTGGCATGAAGATACCCAATACTTGTACGTAAGAAGAAATTTAAAGGATTTAGATTCACACAAAAATATTTGATAAAATCGATGACCAAAAAATGATGAAACCAAATATAAATATCATGAAATGATTAAAACACATAGCATGTATGGATAATCATATTTTTTAGAAAAATACATTTTGTACGCCCAAATTTTGCACCCTAAGCTGTCAAAATAAACTATAAAAAACTAAAAAAGAACACTAGATGAAAAACAAGTGGCTTTAGCCTCGTTTGTTTTGCATATAAAATAAGATGATATAAGATGAAAATTGAATAAAATGCTGTTAGAATATATATTTTTAATATTATTTTTATTTTAAGATTTAAAAAAGTTAAATTGTTTTTTTTTTTTTTTTGTATAATATTTGATAAAACTATAATGAGATGAAATGAATTGAGAAGAGTCATCAAAATAAAACATATATAATTTTTGATAAGTTATGATCTAAATTGCAAAACTTTTTTTAATATTAAATAAATTTTTTTTAGAGAATATAAGACAAACTTTATTTATCAAAAAAATAGAAGAAAGTTATAATTTTGAGTCTTTGACGATGACCAGAAAATTGCTCAAAACTCGAAAGAACAAAAAAAGGAGTCCGTCCTTCTACAGGAAGTGCTCTGCTGACTGCTGTACAGTATAGAGTGACAACATTGCATCACTCTGTTAGTTAGCCTATTTAGGTTGGAATTTGGAGAGTTTCAGGCCTGCAACAATGGCGAATCACAACGGAAACGGGGATATCCTGATTTCTAATGCTTGAATCTCCGCCGCAGTCATCGGGCCCCACATGGCCCGGATTATCCAGCGCCGAAGTCATCGACGCCTTGCCCTACATCGACGATGACTACGCCAACCCTGGAGTCAAGGAAGAGGTGGACCGTTTGGTTGAGGAAGAGATGCGTTGGAGCTACAAGAAGCCCGCCGACTTTCTCAAGGACCTGCCTCCTCTGCCCAATTTCAATTTCGACGTTAGTCTTTGTTAAGTCAGCTGAGGAATTTAGGATGTGGAAGAAAGAATAAATAAATTTAAATTCTGGGAGATATCCTGATATTAAGTTAAACTCACGGTTTTTTCCTGTTTGTATTGTAACTATAAAAGACAAAAAAATTCCTTCTTTGGCTGTTGAAGAAAGTGAAGAGAGAAATCTTGGCTGTCATGTTAAAATTTTGAGTTTTAGAATACTGGAGAAGTTCATTATAGTGTTCGTGTAGGTTAAACCTGTTTTCTTTTTGAGAAATTTGTGGAAACGACTGTTTATATCCTTTAATGTGAATATTCTGCCATGCAAGGATTTCTTCGGAGGAGATCTTCGTTTACAAGGCCATATATAATAAAAACATAAAATTGGAGATTTGGCTTTCATTTTTATTTTTCATTTGCTTCTTGAGTGAACAAACGGACCGTTATGGGTTTTTTTTTTTTTATGAACTGCGTTGTGGGTTTTCATTCTTTAATTTTGGGGTACGTACAACCTATTAGATTAAGCAACAGATTCTCTTCCAAAAGAGGTTGTAGAAAAAGAGCGGTTAATACCAGGGGAGCAGTCCTACAAAGGAAATGCACCAATGAATGCCTATAAAAGATAGCATAGAGAAAGAAGCACCGAGTCTCTTACACAATCGTTTCGGTACTCAGATCGGTGGGTAGGGAAAGACCTCCATAGCCAGATACCTAGCTAATAGAAAGGGAAGCACTTAGCACACATACAGGATTCGCCTCACTCTATTCCTGACTGGCGGCAGGAGAGGGAGGACTTGGGGAGCTCAGCTGGGATCAGAGGGGAACGACCTCTTCTGGTAAACAGTCACTTATGGACTCAGATATAATTCTCGTACTTATATTGATCCAGTTCTACATATAAAAAAATGATCCAGTAGTAATCGTTTAAGGACCAAGGATGAGCTATATAGAGGATAAGAGAAGGAAAAGGCTAATTTAGACACGTTTTTTTTTTTTCAATTATAGGAAATCTCCTGGCCATTTTTTATGATTCATAGAAGTCGTAACATTATGTTTGCAACATTGTCATACCCATTCAAAGCGGCTAAGTAGCATGAGCACACACATGTAGTCGTGATGATGTACTAAAGAGACAAAAGTGCTGTTTCTTCCAATGCAAGCCTTGCACTTAACATGTTATTGTTTCTTGCTTGAATTTTAGCTTTTGTTATTCCTTTCCTGATTTTTTTAATGTTTTGATGTGTTATTCTACCCATTTTTTGTTTCAGCATTATAGATTCGAATCTAAACGGCCAATTTAAGAACAATTGTGATGTGAGAAATGTGAAGTAGCATGTCTAATTGTGGACTTTTGAATTTCAGAATCACCCAATGATTGCTAGGGAGTTTGAGCGTGTGAGAGCTGGAAAGCCACCAATGCCTCTCGACAGGTCACGGTATAATTTAGAACCACCATCAATGAATAAAAGGAATGATGAAATAGCTTGGAATCAGACATTTCAAAGAGCTCAATGCTTGCTACAGTACCAAATGATCAGGTGACGTAGTTATATGGTAGTAATGATCATAATTGTTGAAAATTTTAGATTCAACTCTAGCCGAACTTTGATTGCTGTTGGGAGGAGAATAATTGTTTTTTTCCTGTTATTGTGTGATGTGATGTGGCCAAGGAAGTGCAAGCACATATTGTAGCATGTACTTGTTTCAATCTGTCCCCCGGCTTTTGCTTGGGTGTAATTTGTGCTCCAGTGAGATAAAGAAATTCTCAATACATAAGCTGTAAAATTACTCTGTGACGATAACTAATATGTATAATGTTATTATGCTATATACTTCAAAAAAAAAAAAAAAATTACAGTATATAGGTACATTATACTTTCCCTCAACAAATGCTCAGCGTCCTCTGCCTGAAGTGGCTGTGCCATCCTTCAGTGGAGATTGTTATCAAATTTGCTTGTGATTACCCCGAGCTAAAATAGTTTGAATAGGCTTTTCCTTGTTATCTAAGTAATTAATATTACTTGGTTCCTTGTGACTCTTCTGCGATATTCTCCATTCAACGATCCTTTTTGTCTTACCAACCTACCAGAGTCTATGTACATGAATTTCTTTACTACAACGATAACATGCAGCAAGATCCTGATCATCAAACAGTTGTATGAGTTTGATGTTGTTTTGTCTGCTTGAGTACAAAATATACATTCCCTGTACTTATAAGGATTATAATGGTTTCTTCGCAGTCTTGAAAATTTGGACCTGATGGTAAAATATGGTTCAGATTGTTAGTGTATCTACACAGGACTCTGTTTAAGATAATGATCCTATCTCCAATTCAAATATAAAACCACTCAAACAAGATCAACAATATCGATAACAGTGGCTATCTGTTAGTTATGGCTTATCCATTAGTTGTATCTTTATTTGAAGTCAAATGTATTGTAACTTATCTGATTCTCCTCATTTGTACTTCTATAAATATATCAATATACTTCTGGATTGGTTTTTTGCCAAATCCCATTTTACTTCATTCTGTTTCACAGATCTCTGGAAGCAGGTCATCCAACGGTTGGAAGCACTGTTATTAAGGTTTGTTTGCAAGATTCCATTTCCAGTGTATTAATCATTTGCACTCATTATTCAGATTGATTCTCCTGCTTCAGTGACTTGCGTTTCGTTGATCATGTTAACTTGTTAAGTTTTCCTCACATTCTCATATATCCCATAACTCCAACACTCTGAATTCTAACTGGCGTTTTTCTTTTTTAAATGAGTAAAGCAAAATCCACTGATATTAACATTCTATACTGTGCAAGTGGAATGTTTTTAAATGTTCTTGACACTCACCCTGGCATTTTGGTTAGGACAATGGCGCGGTAGGTTCTTACATCATCGGACATATAGCTCTTTTAGTGAACTGGATGCTTCAGCTGAGCTTAGACACTTATACCTACGCGAGCCTTTGATTCATATCATGAACACCTTGATGCATTTTTCTAATGTTCTCAGGTGTGTAATATATAACCTAGGCATTATGGGGAATTGAGGTCGATCACGAAGCCCCCCACTTCTTCCCAAGTTTTGCACCTTTAGCTAATAGTATGCGTCAATCTTGGTGATGCCCCTTAAGTATACTACATGCTGTAACTACGTCATTTTTGACATGCATAAACTTGTACTTGGCAATGCGTCAATTCAGTCCCTTTCTTAATGCATGTGAATGCTAAGGTAACATTGTCATATTTCAACCAACAAGTTAAACTTATAATATTTATTTTTTCATATTAGCAGTTAAACTTTAGGGTTAAATACATTGTTAATCCCTGTGGTTTGCCTCAAAATGAATTTACTTTGTTTGCTTTTTAATTGAACTTTTTATTCTTTGTGGTTTTAAGAAAGGTCAAATTGATCCCTCCATTAAAAAATCAGTTAGTAAACCATTAATTATGTGGACATGCTAAAAAATAGTTTAAAACTTACTCATAAAAAAAAAAGAAAAAAAAAAAAGAAGCTTATAACTTAAAACATGATTAAAAATAATTGAACTTGAAATTAAAAAAGAAAAAGAAAAAAAACCTCAAAAAATTAGAAAAACATAAAATTCAGAAAATATATATATTTTTACATTGCAAACTACTGAATTAAAGAAAAGACCAGGCGAGGTGTGAAGGTGGTTTGCAGCCGCAGGACCACTCCAGGCTCTTGTGACAGCCCAGATCAGGCCGCTACGTTGTGCAGTTCTGGGAGCCACCCCATGGCAGCCCAAATCGGGGGGCCCAAATGTGGCCACCACTTGTTGGGCGACATCTGGAGGGGAGTCCCTCCCCTTCCTAATCGGTGGTTTTTTATAATTAAGTATTTTGTAATTTTGAAAGTTTATTTACTGAATTTTTAAGTTTTATATTTTTTGAGATTTTGAATTTTTTTCATTTTTTTTATATAAAGTTTTTTTTCCACCTCTTTTTATTTTATTTATTTATTTTGTATATAAAGTTCAACCAAGCTCTGTTGGGTAAATTATTGTTGCACTATTGGGCCCGGTAATGACCACGTTCCCATGGAAGAGTATATGGCAAACAAAAGCTCATTCAAAAGCAGTTTTTTTTTTTTTTTTTTTTGGGTTTGGACAGCATCCTTGGACAAGATTCTCAACACAAACAATTTAAGGAAATGCTAGGTAATGGTTTGGACTAGTGTTGTATGTGTAAAAAGAATGGTGGATTAGTAGATCATCTGCTTTTACATTGCGAGGTGGCTAGGACGATGTGGGATATTTTTTTGCAGGAATTGGATTATCATGGGTCATGTCTCTTAGACTGGTGGATTTTCTAACAAGCTGGAGAGCCCTCCGAGGTAATTCACAAGTGGCAGCAATCTGGAAAATGGTTTCTATATGTATGTGTTGGGGCATTTGTCGAGAGAGAAATGATAGAAGCTTGGACGACAGAGAGAGAACAATGGATGAGCATAAACTTTTCTTTTTTAAAATATTGTTCTTATGGGCGGGGCCATTGGTGTTAATGGCTAAATGTCTATGATTTTCTACTTTCGGTTGTAAATCCTAGTTAGGTACTTCTCATGTATACTTCTTGTGTACTTGGGCTTTGTCTACTTTTATGAATAAAACTTCTTGACTACTTATCCAAAAAAAAACTTTTCTTTAGAATTATTTTATTTTTTAAAATTTTTTGACGCGTCTTGCCATGCCTTGTCAGCATAGTTAACAATCTACTATCTGATTTTTAACAGAGGGATTAACTTGATCTTCTTAAAACCACATGGAGTAAAAGGTTCAATTAAAAAGAACATGGAACAATTTAATTTTGAGGCGTCACATGGACTAGCTTAATGCTTTATGTTAGATGAATATGACCACCATTAATTGATGTTCTCTTCATAGTCTGTCTTGCTCGTAGTATTATTTTTCACTTGCTTCATTGTTTTCCAGAATGCAAAAATTAGCTCAGGAACAAAATGCACAGATTGAAACAGTGAATCGTGAAAGGAAATATCATCAGGTGGTTTAACTTTCTTCCGTTCTATCCCCCCTTATATTTCAATTCTTTGCTGCATTTTGATCTGATAATTAGGTTCCTTCTTTGATTTATCAGCAAAATAGTGCATTTAAGCTTAATGCTTTGTCCATACAATGGAAGGAGCTTTGTCAGAAAAATATTGAAATTCAAACTGCATGTACTAGCATTGAAAATCATATAGAAGTACTGAGGAAAGTAGCATCAAAGAGGTAATATGCATTTTTTTTTTGGTGTCTTCTCTCGTCTGGCTAGTCTTGGAGCTTATTAGTTTTTATTCTTCTATAGGCTAGAACTTGGAAGGTGATTTACAGAACGGTAGTGTGTTACACTTGGTATGATAAGGTATGCTCTATTTCTTGATGTCATATTTCTTTTAGATTTAATGCTATGGCTCTATTATTTGTTCCTAAGATTTCACAATATTACTTATGAGTAATGCTTTGTACAAGTCCCAAGTATACAAACCTCGTGCAGACCCTTTGTAAAAAGTGGACCCCACCATGAAAAAGTGTAAAAAGATCAATTTCTGGTGGGGTCCACTTTTTTACAAAGGGTTTAGGCGAAGCTTGGACACCTTAGGCTTGTACATAGCATTACTCATTACTTATTTGCATTTAATGGTTACTCTTTTAATTGTTGTCTGCAATAATGATTAGGGGAATATCCATGTCCCGGTGGGGATGAAAAAAGCTGAAGATTGCAATTGACATCAGATTATTGGGACAAGCATTGATTTTGCCTCTACTGTTTTGTTAGTTTTGCTACTTTAGCACTTGCGAATTTGAAATGTGAGTTGTTACAACTATTTTAATGCATTAATCTATTTCCAGTAAATTCTTAATTTTTTAGGTTTTGTTAAATATGTAGAAACTAAAATCTACCTCTTCCCTTTAGTTTAAGCTTTTGGATAAGTGGTGATTTCACATGACATCAAAGCAGAAGTCCTGAGTTCAAATCTTGACTCTACATTTCAACCAATAAATTAAATATTCCACGTGTTGGACCTACTTAAGAAGGAGGAGTGTTAAAAATATAAATAATAAAATCTGCCTTTTTCCATTAGCTTTAGTGTTGATTTCACTGGTTTCAGCTAAATAAGTTTGTCATTCATGTAATGTAGGTTATGTACTCAACTCAACTAAGCCAGAATTCCAACTAATTGGGATCGGTGTGATGTAGAGTAGATGTTGTATTTTATAAGAGAGGGGGGGGGGGGATTAATCTTTAAACCGTTTACCTCTTCTAAGAACATAGTTTATGTAAGCTGCTGTTATGATTTGCATCATAACTATGAATAAACTCATTAGAAGCAATTTTAGTCCTTGTCAGTCATACATTTTGCTGACAGATACAGGGTGCATATAGGTAGGAACTCCCAGAAATATGTGTATATATTATATATATATATATGATAATATCTACTTTAGTATGTTTACTTGGTATTCGATACTGTGTTATTTTGGTGCCTTCGAGTCATTTATTATTTTGTATCACTGCATGTTTTTCATTTACAAATTGCTTGATAATGAAGCAATATATAGAAGTACTTGAGATGCCTTTACCCTATGAGTCTTTTCAGTAGTAATAAAGTTTTTTCTTTTCTTTTCCCCGAGCTGAAAGCTAATTCTGCAATAGTAAAAAGCAAATAACTTGACCAATAAGGACACCCACATACAATAAATATGCGCGCGTACTTTTGAGTCATTCAACCAATCATAGAGATTGTTGAGCATGATAGCTTTTAACTTTGTCACCATCCTTTCACAGACGTCGCCAAAATGAGCATTGCATTCTTGTTAAATACACCACATTGCACTTAAAGGTACCATTTCGACCTGAGTAATGATATCCACACGACACTTTTCATAATACATGATGTAAAATGAGGGTATTTTTGTTAAGTAGTGTTACTTTTATATGGTATTTTACAATAATGCCCCTCATTTTAAAACATGATTGTGAAATATGTTGTGAAAAATATTGTGTTTATCATTTTTCAGAGTGTTAAATATCTTCGCCCATACACTCCTAGCCAACTTGCAATGCAGCATAAAATGATCTATATTTTTCCCATTGTACTTGTACATGTGACACCATCCATCGCCACAATATGCCTTTTTATTAGTTATCCATGTCAAAAAATTTCTTATTGTAGTCTTCTAGATGAAGAAAGGCACCTTGTTTCTCCAAGACACATCCATGGAAACACGGAGTGAACAAGATGGATTTGATAAAAGTAACATTCCGTTGGAGTGTATTTTATGAGGATTGCACATTTTCTGCAATGGAAGCGTCCTTGCAAAGAGATTGATGAAACAATTGATCTAATAGTCTACCCTGTCTTGATGTTTTTCCACACCCCCGGTTCCAAAGTCCCATTGACCTCATTTGAGCATCATCCTCCTCATATGCTACCCAATTTAGCTTCCACATCGTCCACCACAAAGCTTCTCTCATTGGCATGCCGCCATAACTACATCCTCGACAGAGCTTTGTTAAACGACAGTAAATTTCTGAGAATAACTCTATTCAAAGACTTTTGCACCACATATCATCCATGTTGCATAATTTGATTTGGAAGATAAATTTTAAAATTTGAATCTTACAAATCATATTGTACATATAGATGGTATGTGGTGTAAAGGCTTTTGAATAGCATTTCTCAATTTCTAATATCAAATCCACCAGAAGAAATTTGGATGCAAACCTTGGACCACTTAACTAGGTTAAATGATTGGTTTATTAGATAGCATATGGAATGATTGGTTTCATTAATCTCGATTACAGACTTTATGACACCTATTTCCTTGACACTGGTTGTTTTAATGACTCATCAAGATGGTGAGACTTGGTTGTGAACAGTACGTTATACTCATCAGGCAGCTCTACCTTTATCATGTTGATGGATATCTGTGGCCATTGTTGAAAGGTATGGTTGCCCCAGTTGTAGGGTTGAGTTCCCTTTCCCCATGAGGCTCGAGAATTCTCCTTTATCTGATATGAATTTTCAAGTAAAAGAGAAATTATTTTCATGTATACCTGTGGATGATTCTCTTGAGTATCCTCAGACTTAATTTTTCACAAAAAAGGGTACTCTAAATTCATATATTTCCTTGAATTCTTTCTTTTTGGCTTTGTCTAAAAGATTGACCCCTTTCCTACTCTTTATTATTGCTATTGTTATCATCATAATGATCATCACCATCATCATAATTGTAATCATTATCATCCAATCTTATTATTCTTATTTATAGATGGGCACCTTAGCTGGTTAATATTTTTTGATTTGGCATCGGGTGTCCAGGAACAGCGTCCTGACTAATCCAGGGGGTGTACAGGCCCTTGGCAAGGAGTTTCCCACAAATGCACCTCGGGTAATTCAAGGGAAAAATTTCCTAGTCCAATGACCCCAAGAGATTGTTTGCACCCAAAGAGGTTTGAACCTTAGAGCTAAGGGGAGCACACCCCCAACCCCAAGACCTTTACAACTTGAGCCAACCCCTAGGAGTTTGGCTGGTTAATATTGATGTTTCACTGAATTAATTAATTCATTTTTATGTAATCAAACATTTAATACGGAATGTTGACATGGCCCTAGGCGCACCCAAACTAATAGAATAACTATTTTAAGTAAGGGTGTAACCGGTCTGGTCCAGTCCGGTTTTGGACAAAATCTTGGACCGAACCAGTTTGACCGATTTTGCATTTTTCAAAACCGATTACGCACCAGTTACTCTCCTAAACCGGTACTTCTGGTTTTACCAGTTTCCTGTCCAGTCCAGTTTTTCAGTTTTTTTAAAATATAAGTTTGACATTTTGTCATTAAAAATCTTTTTATAAAAAGAAAAAAAAAACTATATAGTATTAGTTATAAACTATATATTAGTATAGCTATATAATAAATTATCAATTACATTTTCATTTTTAAGATTAAACTTTTATTTTATAATAACATTATCTTATATATAATTATATTAATAGCATATGATCAAACAAATTACAAATGTTCATATTTAAGATTAACATTTTATATTATAATTTATAAATTATAATATGAAATTATTTCATATATGATATATAATTATATTATATATATAAATTTCACATATAATTATACATTATATATAAAACTTATATATTAATATATAAAAAATATTTTGTATAATTTTAATTTTGTATAAAACTTATATATAAAATATTAATTTTTATATATATTTTATTAACCGGTCCGGTCCGGTTCGGTCTGGTATGAAAAATTCTAAAATTGAAACGGGACCAGTTTCGGCCGGTTTATGAATGATAAGAACTAGTCTCGAACCGGACCGGTTCAAAACCGGTAAAACCGGTCCGGTCCGGTTCGGACCGGTTTACCTATTTAAATTTATACCTCTAATTTTAAGACTTTTACACCACACACTATCTACATGGCATAATTTGATTTGAAAAATAAATTTCAAAATTTGAATTTGTAAATAGTGTATTGTGAAGAGACCTTAGAATAAAATTAACATTCACCTTGTAGCATACTACCTAAACTGAGATGAAAAAAAAAATTGCATTTTGAACCCTCTTGTCTGTATTTTTTTAGTTATGGAGCAACTTTCATCGGACCATTAAGGTAAGAAAAAATAGAATACACAGCATGGTTTTAATTGTCAGATCTTGTTAAAGAGTGCTTATTATAGTTTTTTGATTGTTTACAAGTGTAATATTTCAAAACTTTTTGTTTAGATACAACATTGTAGATTAAAAATTTGGTATCGGTTTGAGAATTCCAAGTATATTTTATCCTCAAATATATAAATATATATATATGTATGTATGTATGTGTGTGTGTTTATGCTTTCCTCCCATTGAATTTCGTACCGGATCAAAACTTTTCCCACTTTACTTTAATATTAACGCTTATTTTTAAATCCAGGTGGAAGCACAAATATGAAGAAATGCAAATAATAATAATAAAGAGCGGTAGAACCAGCAGCTAAGTGTAAATAAAGAAATAAGAAAATAAATCTGATAAAAACTTACAATTAATAATTGAAATAGTCGAAATAGTTGTGCTTCAAATTACAAAGGGACAAGGATAGCATGGGAGGATAAGAGAATTACAAAGACAACAGGGGGAGAACAAGAGAAGAATATTTAGGTTCCGAGCTTCTTAAGGTTCTGCCTTTCAACAAAACAAAACTTGCCTTTTATAGGCAAAAAGCACAATAATTTTAAGCAGAATCTTAGGATGAACAGTTGACTTTTACTATTCATTTCATTAGAGGAAATCCACCAAAAGCAGGGGTGAAAACAGGAGGAAACACGGAGTCGATCAGTGAAGTAGCGAGAATCACAGAATTATCAGTGCTTTTCTGACAACTTTAGTAGTAGCAGCATAATTATTTTAACAATCTTTGTCAATTTTTTTACTACGGTTCCAATTTCAGAATTCTGGGATTAAAGCATTGGATCAATCTGTAGAGAATTATTATCATCTTCCTCTGTTTTAACAAGTAAATTAAATCTTTTTTCTAAGTCCTTAGAGAACAAATTTCTTTTTTTTTTTTTTTTGATAATAGGGGATCACTTTCCATTCATTAAATGAGACATACAAAGTTGACTTAAAAAATTAAGCCAATTACAATCGTTGGTAGTTTTCCAATACACTTCCATGACTGACATAGTCTAGTTCAGAAGGTTAATCTCTAAAGTCCTAAGTCTAAGAGATAGCCCAACTCTGTCAAAAATAGAGTTCTCAGTAACCTAGTAACCAAACTCCATACTCGACTAATTGAAGTATGGAAAACCAACCCCGTCATCACCGCCTAAGCGGAGGGGGGAGAACTACCTTCGGACTAAGGTCCGAAGGCACTACAATTTTGGGGGTTTTTTTTTTTTGTTTTCTTGAAAATAAATACAGAGTATAAATAAACTACATTATGGAAACACTGTAAAAAGGAAAAAACAATGCACAAAAAGGTTGCTGGAGGGAAAAGTGACGGTCAAGCTTTGTAGATCCAAAAACGCCGATTCAGGAACAGCCGTGCGTAGCAGCGGCAGAGAGTTCCTTGGCGGTGCTTGAGGTCCACGCACCGACGATCTCCGAATCTTCAACCCGAGCGTGTGGGCTACACGCCACTTCGGTTGAGACCGCATTCGGTGGTTTTGCTGATCAGCGGCTGGAAAACCTCTAGGTGGGGCGCATGTTGGTTGTTAGGTGTCGGAGAGCTTCGAATGGCGATTCTCCCTTTATTAGGCCTGAAAAAACACAAGATAAAACCTAAAACACTAGATAAGCAGAAAACGGAGAAAGGGAGGGAAGGAGTGAGGGGGGAGGGAGCTTAAGCTCCCACCCCCTCTAGCCGATTCTGGAAGTTGGGGGTTTTAGAGAGAAGGGAGAGAGTTTAGAGAGAAGGTTTGTTTCATTTCTATCTACTCCAGCAGTACTCAACAAACTTCTTCTTGGACTTTGAAGATTTACTAGATTTATCAGAGGAAGCAGGTTGGTGTACCGCTTAGGCAATAGGCTATACAGGCGCTTGAATTATAGTCTTAGCAACAAGAAAATCCTCAATACTTTCCAGATTTGGAGATGTCAGAGGAAAATCTCTAGTAACATTTTTAATAACATCTTGGGTGTGAGGAAAAATGTCCAACCATTTGACGTACCAGTTGCGAGCAAGAATATCATCTTTTTTAACATAACTCCACTTCAGGATCTAAGGAACCTTAAATATATATATATTTTGCATGAATGGAGGGAAATAGGGAATGTTTTGCCATGTTGGTCAGTCTTATAAACAGTAGCAAAATATTTGATAACACCATTGAGTTCATCAGGTAAAATTTTTGAAATAGGACCAAATTGTGTCCACCATCTCTGAAACCAAAAGGGAAATTGGGAATTGAACCTCTTTTTTTTTTGTCAAAGTTGATAAACCATGAATGGGACATCGCAACATCTTTTAATAATCAATATTGAAGCTTGGTTCAAATTTATGCTATTACAAGATGCCGCAATGTCCCATTCTTGGTTTATCAACTTTGATTAAAAAAAAAAAGTTCAATTCCCAATTTCCCCTTTGGTTTCGAAAATTCTCCCTTATATTTGGCTATTGTTTATAAGACTAACCAATATGACAAGAAATTCCCTGTTTCCCTCCATTTATGCAAAAAATATAAGGTTCCTTGGATCCTAAAGAGGAGTTATGTTAAGAAAGATGATATTCTTGCTCGCAATTGGTCCGTCAAATGGTGGGACAGATTTCCTCACAAACATGATGTTATATAAAATTTTACTAGAGATTTTCTTCTGGCTTTTCCAAATCTAGAAAGTATTGAGGATTTCCTTTCTACTAAGACTATGATTCAAGTGCCTATATATCCTAATTGCCCAGGTGATACACCAACTTGCTTCTTCTGATAAATCCAGTAAATCATTAAAGTCCAAGAAGAAGTTTGTTCTCTAAGGACTTAGGAAAAAAATTTTGTTTAATTGTTAAAAGAATCCCTCCAGGACGATGATGATAATTCTGATAATAAGTCTAAGACATCCTCTAAAGCCTCTATTAATCCCTATGAAGATGATATATTCGAACATGATCCAGAAACCACTCCAAGGTTATCTACAGGTTGATCCTTTGCTTGAATTCTAGAATGCTGAAATTGGAACCATCTGCATAAACCGACAAAGATTGTTAAAATAATTATTGTTACTACTGAAGTTGTCAGAAAAGCATTGACAACTCTGTGATTCCTCCTGCTTCGTTGACCAATTCCATGATTCCCACTGTTTTCACCCCTGCTTTTGGTGGATTTCCTCTAGTGAAATGAATAGTAAAAGTCAAAACTACCGTTCATCCTGAGATTCCCACTAAAAATTTAATTTTAATATAGTTTTTGCCTATAAAAGACGAGCTTAGCTTTGTTGAAGGGTAGAACCTTAGGAATCTCAAAACTTAAGAATTCTTCTGTTGTTTTGGTATACTGAGGATGTCTCATTTTGCGCTCCTTTCAATTTGTAACATCACTTCTTTTAGAAGATCTGCAAGATCTTCCATTGTCTTGACTTAGGTCATGGCTAAAGCCATGACTGTTTGAAGTCTTGTTTTTTCTGCAAGGAACATAGATTGGTTTTTTGGTGATGATAGTTCTTTCTGAGCTTGTTAAATTACTATGTGAAACCTAAATTGATACCACCATTTTACATAGAACTTCCGAGTACAAATATCTTGTTCTTCGGCAAATTCTCATCTAAGTATCCATGGGACTTTATTTACTTGTGAAAAGGAGGGAAACAAGAAATTGGGAATCATGTTTATCAACTTGGAGAGCACAGATAGTCCACCATCTTAAGAACCAACTTGTAATTTTGCTTTTGAAGGAGATGTCAAAATTTACGAACCAAGAATGATATTTTAAGTCCCATTTTGGTAGAGAAGAACTTTGAACCATGCTTCCATGTAGTCATAATAATTAAATGGTTCTTCATGATCTCTTCAAACCAAAGATTGTATAAAATCGGAAAACCGAATCGGAAGCGGTAAAACTGGAACTACCGATTTACAAGGGTAATCGGTTCGGTATTGGTTCTTGAAAATGTAAAATCGGTGTATACCGGTTCAG
Organism: Pterocarya stenoptera; assembly: GCA_003123785.1. Classification (NCBI taxonomy): domain Eukaryota; kingdom Viridiplantae; phylum Streptophyta; class Magnoliopsida; order Fagales; family Juglandaceae; genus Pterocarya; species Pterocarya stenoptera. The sequence goes on along the minus strand of QEOT01007356.1, from coordinate 40,401 downwards.
TTTCAAAATTTGTTCAAAACCGGACCGGTTACACCCCTATTTTTTAACAAGCACAAAAGGGATTTTAAAGCAAATATTATTTTGACAAATATGAGCATTATTAAGCATATATTTTATCTTCATCTAAGATCCATTAGTCAAGAATAATTTTTCAGTAGACTTTTCATAATACTTACTAGGGATTATTCCTTATTGGATACAATTCATATCCAATCTGAAATCAATCATAGCAATCATAGGGAATTTAAATTCATGACAAACAATAATAGTAACTTTAAAAAACCATTTGGGATGAATATTATGATAGATCAAATAAATTTGATTATTGTCAGAAGGAACTTCTTTTTTACTTGAATTAGAATCATCATTTTGTATCTCATCATTATCAAAAGGAATATCTTGATTAAAATGTTTATCAATTTTCAAACATAATAATTCTTGTTTAAAAGAATTATTTTTAGATTTGATATTGCTTATCTCAATTTTGAGTTTAACAATTTTCTTTCTAATAGAAACAATTCCGCATTGTAAATCATTAATAGAATTTTTTTTGGATTTTTTCTTCTCAAATCTTTCCAAATTTTCTTGAAAACTAATTTGGGATTTAGAAATCTCTAGCTTTTGATGAACCATCGCTTTCTCTCCCATCGCTTCTTCTTACCACCTGTTTCTCTGATTTATTTTTATGCCTTTGAGCCTTTAAGAATCCTATTTCTCCTACTTCCCTGATAATACTTTGTAAGTTTGTTTATCTTGAATAATCATATATTTATATATTTTGTTTCATATCATATTTTCTACATATTTACATTATCTTGGCTGGTTCTACCACCTCATTATCTTTATTATCTTCATATATATGTGCTTCCACCCCTTTTTGGTATCAAAGCCAAAAATTCATCCGGTTGCTGATAGATGATTTATATATTTTCATCTTTGTTCATTGTGTAATCTCTCAATTCCTTTCTTGTCATTTATTTGACCGTGTTCAATTCATATCTCTATTGGCACCTCCTTAGTCGTAAAGTGCGCCCGAAGAACCTTTCTGTAAGGCTTGTTTACTAGAGAGAGCGTTAGGGCATGAGTGGGTAGATGGCTGATTAGAGTCTATATTACTAAATGCAATAGGAACTAGGGTGAATACATGATTAGTGAGTGATAAGCTTAGGCTTTTGATTGATTTCAAGATGAATAGAATGTTTAGATCTAATTTGTCTATTAGTTCTAGATCTAGTATACCCCTGATGCTATCAATGAGGAAAACCTTTTTGTTGAAGAAACTAATAATATTAATTTTAATAAATGTAGTATTCCAAAAATTGAGTCTAAATCTATTTATAAAAACCAGTTGGGTTCAGTCTGCCTTTAAGACCGAGTTCAATGTCAAGACTGTTGAATAAGCCTATGTTATTTCAAAAACTCATGAAAAATATTGTCTGTTTAACAGAAAATTTATTCAAGATTTTATGGTAAAAGGTTACAAATTTCTGTATATTGGTTTTGTTAAGTCAATACAATTATTATTTCTTATAAATGAGTAGAAATAAATGCTTCTCCATTTAAGCTCTCTAGTCCTGATTCAAATGCTACCATTTTTACTGAAACAAAGAAGATTATTGAGTAAAATAATTTGTCAATAATATTCTTCATGTTATTGGTCAACAATTGGATCATATTGAGGTTGAAAGACCTGCTTCTACTTCAATTTCCAAACTTGAAAAACTTTTGATTATTTTACCAAAAATGATAACATGCCAAAATTAGGGATGCTAGCGTCATGATGGTTGACAGCATTCCTAACGGTTTATCTTGCTTCATGTTGGCCTTGTATCTAGTAACCATGCCAAAGGGATGGAGCAACTATGCCAAAGGGATGGAGCGCCTTTTTAGTTTACGGATTGTGAAAAGCATGAATCTAGTTAATGTTGATATTGAGCTTGATTCTATGATTATTTTCCAATGGGTGATGAAATCTCTCTAGTATTTTGGAAATTTTTAGGAAGCAATTATTAAGATTCTTAGTACTTTGAACTATTTTATATATATAGACAAGACAATGCTGCTGCAGATCTCTGCAAATCTTTTAGCTTGGATAGGTTCTAACGGTAATAGTATGATATAGGAGAATTTCTCTTTACTTTCTCACTTACTAAAAAGAATGTTGAAGACGGATAAAATGAAACTTCCTCATGTTAGATTTGCTTATTTGCTTAATTTTTAGTTGATGTTAGTTTTATATGTTATCCTGTTATTATTAGTTTTGGTTAATAGAGTATAAAAGTATTTTTGATATTTGGATTTTAGATGCTTGTTTATTCTTATCTTGTAGGCCTCAAAAAAATCATAAATGAGAGTTTATGAATAAAATTAGAAAAAATTCATTCTTGAACACATGACCTCAACTCTTTCTTTAAAAAAAAAAAAAACATAAACAGTAAAACTGACGTAATCAATATGTAAATAGTGCACGTGCACAATTCGAATTCCCGATCACACATTTTTCAAATTTTAAAAATTTAGAGTGCGTTTGAATTTCAAACTCATCCCAACTCATTTCAATTCATCATTACATCTTTTTCAAATCCCAATATAAAATATAATAAACAATTCAACTTTTTTAAATTTTAAAATAATTTTAATATTAAAAAATAATATTTTAACAATATTTTATCATCTCAACTCAACTCATTTCAACATCCAAACCCACCCTTAGACCTATCTCATTTCATCAATTTTAAAATTTGAAAAAATAAATATGAATCCCACTATTTATATACTCTTCACATCAATTTTCATATACTATTTAACATTGTTCACAGAATGTTCATGTCAGTTCACCTTTTTTTTCCCAGTTTATTTAATGTTCATTTAAATATATGTATTCAAAGCTTAAGACTTATTGCGTTTAGATAACCAAAAGTGTATTCGGTACATCTCATATGAGATTTTGTCATATGTATTGGCTAAACAAACCGGGTATAAAAGTATCAAATCATACCAAATCGATAAAGAAGCTGACATGAATAATCAATTATACGAGAAGCCATGGCATCCGAAACCCTTTCACCATCTTAAAAAACATTGCAAATACGGACTGATAAACAGAATCAGACCTCTTCAGATATCTGCCAATAATGATGATAAAGCCTAGAAATAAATAAATACTAAAACAACTACATGAATTCCTGATGATCGATAGCAAGGCCTAGAAATGAAAGGATCTCGGCATGCACAAACATATCTCTGCGAGAGGGAAAAATAAGAAGAAACCATGGATTACTGAAAGCACTCTTCAAATGAAACTGTAACACAAAGAATATGGAAAGAATATTGCCTTCAAGGGCTACAAACTGTAAAGAAAAAATACGGAAAGAACATCCCAATTGAATGCTGAAATGGAACTGAAATCAACATGAAATAAATCTACCAAAAATTAAATAGAAATTATGAGGGAATAAAAATATTTGGCCTGCCCAGCAGAAAACGAGAATGGCAATGAAGCATGTGGAGCGGGTCGAAAGTAAGAACTAAGGTTCAAAGTATAGGTAAAGCAATGAAGGTTAAAATGCTCTAAAATCATGACCTACACTACATTACTCATACTTTTAACCCTTATCTTTACTCTCGACTGCACCGAATGCTTCCTTGCATTTCTTGTTCCGGCTGGAACAGGCTATACAGAAATAATAGATAATTAATTATTTAAATTCGGAAGAGTAAGGTGCAGAGCTANAAGAATATGGAAAGAATATTGCCTTCAAGGGCTACAAACTGTAAAGAAAAAATACGGAAAGAACATCCCAATTGAATGCTGAAATGGAACTGAAATCAACATGAAATAAATCTACCAAAAATTAAATAGAAATTATGAGGGAATAAAAATATTTGGCCTGCCCAGCAGAAAACGAGAATGGCAATGAAGCATGTGGAGCGGGTCGAAAGTAAGAACTAAGGTTCAAAGTATAGGTAAAGCAATGAAGGTTAAAATGCTCTAAAATCATGACCTCCACTACATTATTCATACTTTTAACCCTTATCTTTACTCTTGACTGCACCGAATGCTTCCTTGCATTTCTTGTTCCGGCTGGAACAGGCTATACAGAAATAATAGATAATTAATTATTTAAATTCGGAAGAGTAAGGTGCAGAGCTACAAAAGTAGAGGTATAGAGCTCCCTTCAATCCAAACAAGGATCTTACTTAAGGTAACGCAGCTCCTGAGATATGCAAACCGCAAGCCTATCCAAATTAATTACCTCAAAATGTCTGGATAGGGCTGTGGGATCCATAACTCAGCAGCTCAATCCACCCAGCAAGACCCTCCATTGGACTTCAAGGAGCTCTACTCCTTAAACCTACATCAGTTCTGAATCTCATCATCAGTACCATCAATCCAAAACCCTAACCCCACTTCAAAACAACAACAGAAAATAGATCTTTTCCCCCAGTAGTACTCCTTTCACCCAGGTTTTTACCAACCATGCAAAGGAGGGGGCGAAAGAAATCCCTAGAAATTAAGACCTCAGCTGAACTGTTCATCTTAAACTGGACTCAAAACCTAACCAGTAATCAATACAGACCCATCTACTTGCAGGTAAAACCCCAGAAATCTGTACCCATCAAGTGACAAAATCTTTCACGATCCGAAGACAAAAAACCAAAAAATAAAAAAACTGCCTAGCTCCTAAAACCAAGATCAGCAAAGACCCATGCAATTCCAAATACAAGTGCTTTGGCACTCGTAACTTTTCTGGGGCCAGTACCCCACAGTTAGGACCTTGAAAACCCTAATGACCTCGGAAACCCTATCTAAACCTACCCATCAAAACGTTAGCTTTTTAGGGTATTGAAAGCTACACAGCCACAACTACCTGTCTACCACCACCCACTTATGCCTCTCATATGATAGCCACCAAGGGACCTTTGGCGTAAAGATGAGGTTGTCCCGAGGGTATTTTTATAGTGATTTAGGGATGATAAATAATAGCGTGGGGTCGGCGGGGGCTGTTTTCTTTTTACCTTTCACGAAAAGTCTCGGGAACCGGCAATTGCTTGTAAGATTCGCTGATGTATATGATCATCACGTGCCTCGTCTGACCCCGATAATACTGAACTACATATCGTTGCCTTGAATGGCTACAGTCTTCCCGTACCCTGAGAAATACAGCATTTTTTAACTCTGTCCTAGGGCATTGAACGCGGAAAAGCATCGGCCATGGCATTTTCACCTCTGTCCAGAAGTATGAGATATTATAATTCTAATTTGTTTTGAGGAAATTTTTTAATTTATTTTATTTTATATAATTATTATAAATATTATTAAAAATATATTTTTTTAATAATATTTAATTTAATTTAATTGATTTATAAAAATATGAGACGTTGGAAAAAACAGAATACAACTCGGTAACAGGAACTGCATGTGCCATGTTTCAAACAAAAAGGGTTGAATGCAAAAACTGCTTGCGTTTTATATGGTTCTCCATGTGAGATGTTACAGCATTCTCAGTTTTTTTTCTAAGAAATTCTAAAGTATTTTATAAAAAATACTTCACATTATAAAAAAATAACTATCAATATAATTATAAAAATAAATAATAACTGATACATAATATTCCACTTCATACAAATATTGTCATGCACGTTCTCCTTCTCCTTCCCGCGGTTCTTACATTTCAGCAAGTATTTTGTGCCATTTCTTCCGTCTTCAAGTATATTTTAGCATCCATTGAAGTTTGATTGATGAAAGTTTGCAGTATAATTATAGTAATAGTAGTATAATTTGTTGCTCAATTAGAAATATTAATTTTATAAATTGTCAAAATAAAAATAATTGTTGAAAATTTTTTGGGAGAGTTGGAGATTATGAAAATAAAAAAATTAAAAAAATAAATAAAAATAATAATTTATTATAAAAAATAATTAAATGATTAATTCAATATAAATTTTAAATTTTAAATAACTAGTAAAAAAAAAATTACATATTAGCTAAATTTTAATTTGACATGGCTAAATCCAACCGTCTCTTCTATTGCTGGTGAAATTCAACGATGGAAACGAGATTTTATCAGAAATAAACCATAAATCGAACAAAACTAAACTAAAAAAATTGGGACTATGTACTGACACGTGTCGGTTAATCGAGTAAGTTAGTCAATAGATTGAATGAGTGGTCGGTAGTAATTGATTAGATTTAGACAACAAAGAAGAAAAGGGCTGGTTTGATGTGACGTGACAAGACAGGCCAGGCAGGTAGGGCCCTCTCAGCACTGTGTGCACGTTATTCCTGATTCATTTTTTTTTCCCTTATCGTGCGCCCCTTCTTGCTAAGATGTCCTGTGTGTGCCGTAATCCTCGATTCCATCCCTTGAAGTTTTGCTTCCGTATATTTACTCACACTCTATTGTGCTTATATTACTTTCCAGATTTCCTTTGCTTTTGGAGTTTTTAGTTTTATCAATTTATTTAAAAAAATAATATTCATCATCTTTACACCTTACCACATTACACATGATTTTTTAATTTAATTTTATTTCTTTTAACAAATATAGAGTATAGTATTGGAATAGAAAAACTCAATCAGTGTAAAAAGAATAAATTTTTTAAAAAAATATGATGTATAGTATTTAATGTGTCCAAATGATAAAAGGCAAAACTCATTTATTTGTTAAATTTATAATTTTTTTATAGGAATTAATGCGACACCACTTGTGAAATTTGAAATTTGTTATAGTTGTTATAGTTGAAATTTGGAAAAAATGTCACCCTTGAGATGAGAAAAAAAAAAGGACCATTCGTGAAAATATTATTTTTTCTAAATATTATTATTACAAAAGCAATACTTTTAAAAATATTATCATTTAGATAGATGAGTAATTTTAAAAAAATCATTACAGATGAAAAATCGAAAATATGGATACAACAAATAATAAAATAATTACAAAAATGTAAAAAAATAAGTTAAAAAAGTTTTCTTTCAACCATTCCTGAAAAGACAATGAGTAGTTAAATATATACAAATAAAAGAGTAAAAAAATAATAAATAATTAATAAAAAAATATTATTTTAATATAATAGAGAAATGATAAGGAGTAAGATGTACGAGGCTTTTAAAATATAAGTAAAATTTAAGAGAAAATTTTAAGAAGTATGTTTTTTAACTAAATTATAAGAAACTTTGTAGGAAAGTCAATGAGAATGCTCTATAAGAAGGCGCTGTAAGAAGGTTAAAGAGTATGTGAACACAATTGTTATATGATATTTTTAAATTATTTTATTATTATTTTACTATTATTACCATATATTTTGAAATATTTTAGTATCTAAACTAACCCTAAAACATATGGATTAAACAAAAAAATTTCATTCAACTTTTTAAATATATATATTTTATATATATATATAAATTAGAAATATTTTATATAGAGTGGACGGGCGGATGGGTATTCAAACCCGTTACGTATATGGGGCAAATAGTGAAGTATTTTCACTATAAAATATATATATATATTTATATATATCAAAGTGTTAATGAGGGAGTTAAATTATTGATCATTGTTGAGGTTTTTCACAAATAATTAATTAATACATTTAATATTTTATAGCGAGTTATGATAGCAATTTTAGTTATTTAGTAACCATGAGAATACCATTCCATATTATTTAAAATTAAATAATAATTCAATAAGTCTTATGAAAGATATTATATTTTCCATCCCTCCACCTAATTTCCCTAATTCATTTAATAACATTTAAACGTAATATTGTAAACTTCATATCCATGTAACATCTAAGGCTTATTTAATAAATTAAATTACATATATTTTACTATTGTTGCACAAATATATTAGTCTTTAGGAATTATGCATTTAATAATTGGCTTTTCTTCTTACTCTTTTTTGGCTCCCTAAAGAGCTCCCAAAAGATATCTAGCACGAAGATGGTTTTCAGCTCCACAACACTCTTTGACTGTCATCAATTGACGAAGAAATGTGAGAATCATTCGATAAATATTTCCTTCTCTAGATTCAGAATTCACTTTAATTTATTTAATTTTATCATTATAAATTTTTTATATTTCTATACAAAATATAATAAATAATTTAATTTTTTTATATTTCAAAACAATAATAACATTAAAAATAATATTTTAATAATATTTTTTTTAAAATCATTTCAACTCATCTCTAAATCTAAACGAGATTATTTGAAAGCTACTCGAATTATTTACTGATGGCTATCTTCCTATATTATCTCTAATTTTAACGATGGATAAGAGAAAGAGAGTATATAGTGCCATTTAGATAATGAGTATAGATAAAATAAGTTGAGATGAAAATTGAATAAAATACTATTAAATATTTTTTTAATTTAAAATTTTAAAAAAAATTAAATTATCTATTATATTTTACTCATATATTCTAGTCCGTCATTGAACTATATAATATGCGTAAGCCCCTTTTACTCATGTATTCTACGTTTTATAATCAATATATAATATGCGCTCTTAGTTTTTAAAAAAGAAAAAGAAAAAGTCTAGTCGTTGACGGTAGAACTATTATTACTACGGTGGGGGCTTAGGCAGAGGAATCGAGTCCGAAAATCTAGGCCTGGATCTCAATTCAGTACGGATATGAGTGATTGGAATTATTGCGCCCTGGTCTCCTTTGTCGCTTCCAGACAATAATAGCTTACGCCATGTGGATGGTAATAATATTTGAATTTTTTCTTTGATAAATAACATTTTAGTTATCTTATATATAATTTTAATATATAAATTAAAATCTTTGATATTTAAAATTTTTTCCAATTTTTAATCGATTTTTAGTGATAAAAAATTTTAGTGTGATTTATTTATTTGCATTGGAACCAATCATATAATGATCGTGTTTTAAAAAAATAAATTTAGTGTTTAAAAAATAAATACACTCAATCAGCATGATATGTCATTAAAGTTTTTTAAAAGTAAAAAAAAAAAAAAGAGATAAAACAATAAAGTCTAAAATTAAGAAAAAAAGTTAAATTGAAAAAATATAAGTTTTAAGTAAAATTAATTAAAAATTTGCCCCTCTCAAGTGGCAAGCCCAGAACAGTCCACCAATAATTCAGTTTATTTAAAAGTTTTACGATTTTAAATTAATTTATTATTTATCAATTTTATTTGTAAGTATTTTTTCTCAATTTAAGTGGTTCTTAGTTGATTTTATAATGTTATTTTTTTAAAAAAAATTCAGTATTTTTATAATATTATTTGATTTTGTTTTGAGATTTTGGTATATTCTTCATTTGTAATTGATTTTTGAGTTCTTAGTTGGTTTTTATTTATGTTTCTATTTACTTAGGCCCTGTTTGTTTACATAAAACCCCTATCTCATCTCATCTCATCTCATCTCAATCATTACAATTTTTTCAAATCTCCATACAAAAATATAATAAACAATTCAACTTTTTCAAATTTTAACATAAAAATAATACTAAAAAATATATTCTATTAATATTTTATTCAACTACTATTCAAAACATCTCATCTCATCTCATCTCATCTGTGTATCCAAGGGGCCTTAAGGTCTTTATTGAAGAGTGAGATGATTGAAGATGATCTATAAATAGTAATAAAATAGTATATAAATAGTAATAAAATAGTTTGAACTAATATATTTGATAAGATTTTAAAAAATGAGAAAAAAATAATTGAATAAAAATATTATAAAATTAAAATTAAAAAATATTTATATTTATAATATTTAAATATTAATAAAATAAAATAAAATAAAATGAATTGAGAAGATTTACTACCCAAATCTTAGTATTATTATTTATGCAATTACATGAATAAAGGTTTTAGGTTCTGCTTTTTATATTTGTCGTTCTTGAATCACTTCTCCATTATTTTTATGGTGCCATCATTCTGCTGCTGACTAATCCAACGACAAAGACTCAAAGAGCGACAAAATAAACAAGAGACATTGAATTTTCTTTCAAAAGTGAGTGTGGATCGAAGAGATCAACTCTCATCTCTCTCATTATTATTTATAAATAATTTTACTTTATTTCATCTTATTCTTAAATCTTTTTTTTTTCTCAGCTTATCCCTAAATCTAATCGGGATCTAAACATTTTATGCTGTGTTTAGAGCATTTTTTTTCTAGCGATTGCAAGTTAAATTTTAACTTTTTTTTTGAATTAAAACTCTTGTATTAGACTAGCTAAAAGTATATTTGTAGAATTTTGAACTACAATAATTTAGAGCCGTTAGTCATATTTGGAAAATCACTGTAGAAGGACCAAATCAATATTTTATGATTTTTCTATCCAACTACCTCTCTCTCTTTTAATATTAGTACAAAATATTAAATATTAAATACAATTGTATTTACAAAATATTAAATTTTACTATTAATACAAAGTGTATTTACAAAATATAAATTTTTTAAAAATATTTTTAAAATATATAATATTATATTACTATTTTTACTTTAGAATGACTAGCTCAATGTGGATTAACCTTTTCAAAAACTTTAGTTATAACCAAAACTTCAAATTCTAGTCAAAATTTAGACTTGTCGCCATTGCCAATGCTCCTAGTATAACGAATCTATTTTTTTATTATATTTATATTTATTAGTTTTACTACATACAAGTCAATACCTTAATATACTATTTATTATCAAATCTATTACAATTTTTTTTTAAATAAATTAAAATACCAAGAACTTTTTAATATAACTAATGTGGTTCTTTTCTATATTAGCAGCATATGCATACAAAATAGACTTAAAAATAGATTTTTTCTACATTTTTTTAGCACATGGACCTTCAAAAATTTAGAATCTCCATCATCTAAATTTATATTCCAAAAGGATTGTACGTTCTTATCCTCATATTCTTCCTTCAGTTGATATATTCAATAAATAATGATTACTCCTATGTTTGGATATTGAAATGATTTCAGATGATTTGTAAATAATAGTGAAAAGTAGTGAATAGTTTGTAAATAATAGTGAACTATTTGTAAAGAGAAGTAGAAGTCTACTTCACTTACCAAACACAGTCTACGGCTCCGTTTAGTTATTAAGAGTATCTCAGATCATCTATAAATAGTAGTAAAATAATTTGTAAATAGTAGAGAATAATTTGTAAATATAAGTAGTGAACTGTTTGTAATAATAGCGAATTGTTTGTGAATATTAGTGAAATAATCTAAGAATAAATTAGAATAGTTCAATTTCCCAAAAAGCCCGATCTTCCTATTCCAAAATTCACACTTTTTTCTAAGCCACGAACCACTAGATGATCATCTAATTCAACAAACAAATTTCAATCCTTCATAGGTGGTCCGGCTAGCACACTTTCAAACAAGCCAATGTTAGGTACTTGACTTGGTAGTTAATTTAATTTCACTCGTTAAGAATTTGTATTATTTTTCATGAGTGAGTAAGGCTTTGTTTAGTTACGCAGTTTAGATGAGATGTTTTGTTAAAAGTTAAATAAAATATTGTTATAATATTTTTTTAATATTATTTTTATTTTAGAATTTGAAAAAGTTAAATTGTTTATTATATTTTGTGTAGGAGTGAGAATATACTAGTTTAGGATCTTTTAAAATAAACTAATTTGTATTGGATTTTGTCTATATCTCTTTGTAAGCTTAACTAGGCATTCAAGGTATATGATAAGTAAAGTAATTTTTATAAATAGAAACTATTTATTGGGAGGTTAGTATTTTCTAGAATAAAACCAACTAGAAGATATTTAGATCCTTTAAAGAATTTAGAATTTATTTATTTATTTTATCTTATGCATGTACGTACTTATAGACTGGTTTAAAAATTTTGTAGTAATTAGTATTAATAATTACGAATTAGACCAAGTTACAAAAACAGAAAATGATTGCTATTAATATTAATAAGCTACTCTAGGCATCAAATTCTCGAGTGTACGTGATGGAATGTTACTAGTATAAAGGTACCAAGTCTTACATCGATTTCTTAACATTCTGTTTTGATATTAAGAATATCTCAGATGATTTGTAAGGATAGATGACCTGAGACATACGCTGTACTTGAGACATGACTTGACATGAAGTAAAATGATAGATGATCTGACGTAACGTAATGTGACATGTATGAGAGATGAATGACAAGACAAACATTTCGTGACATGACATAACGTGTAATAGAAAACATTATGTGACGAAGCATAACATGTAACAAATAATATTACGTGACAGAATATATTGATTGTATAATAGATAAATATTGCATGACAGAATATATTATGTGACAGATACATATATCGTGACAAAATATAACATGCGTAACAAACATACATGATGTAGCATGGCATATAGGATAACATAAGCACATGATAGTAGTTCCCTTACCAACATACATACACAATAATTTGATAATAAGTTAAAAACTAACTTATAATAATTGTCGCTTTTATAGGAAAAAAAGTACGAAAAACTGTAAGTAAGGATTTATAAACGTTAGAACTTTATCGCTAATAATTTAGAAACATGAAAAATATTATCTTAGGCTACGTTTGGAACCACAACTCATCCCAACTCATCTCAACTCATCATTACACATTTTTCAAATTCCAATACAAAATATAATAAATAATTCAATTTTTTCAAATCTCAAAACAACTTTAATATTAAAAAATAATATTCTAACAATATTTTATCATCTCAACTCAACTCAACTCAACTCACTTCAACATCCAAACTCACCCTAGAGTAAAATTATCATTTTACCATCTTTATGTGAAAAAATAATAATTTTACTACTAACTTAAGGAATCACATCCTAACTCACAAGATCATCAAATTTACATGAGGTTGTCCTAAACTCAAATATCTAATTAGAAATATTTAAAATAAATCATAACCATGAGAAACATACTATGGCTGAAACTCCCTTATATCATTTCTCTTTGATTTTTGTTGCAATTTTATCCTACTTCAAAACTTATGCTTAAACCAAGATATTACAACATAAATCATCACATCCTATACTTAGAAATATGCTTAACAAACTCGACAAAAATTCACTTCACATAAACACAAAACTTTTTAGTAAAAGGATCTAAACTTTTTAACTAAAATACAAACTCTTGAATCTTGAGATTTTGACTTTTTTTAAAACATCTTTAAGAATTCAAAAAATTTAAAATTTTCTTCTAACATGTCCATAATACACTCTTAAGAACTAACATGCTTTGAATCATCAAGTATAAATCACCAAAAGTCACAAAAATCCAACTTGAAGCACTCGACTTCAGCACTTCATCAAAATGGAATTTTCTCAACTTTGGTTTTGATTAAATCACTAGATTCGAAACATATCTTGGTAAAAAATTCAAACCAACAACATCATATGGCTTACAAATATGTCTCAAAGTAGATCCAAGCATTAAACTTAAAATCACATGGCTGAAAATAAATCAAAACATGGATCTAGCTGAAATCATCAAACTTTTGACCTAACCGAGTATTCTCTTACATAAAAATCATATTTTCACAAATCAACACCTAAAATCTTGAAGCCAACATCCAAATATGTAGGTCAAAAAGTAGGTGAATAATAATAATAAAATAATGAATAGTAGTTACCCAAACTAGCGCAATCTCTAATGTTATTAACCAAAATAAGCTCATTGTTTTGAGCAATGGTCTTAATAAAAATACTCTTTGTGATTCTTTTCAATTAGGCAAAGGAAAAAGATTGCCATTTTCTACTTCTTCTTGCATCTCTATTTCCCCTCTGTTATACTTTCAATGAATGGATGCAAATGTCATGTAATATTTGTTGATGACTTTCCAAGGTGTATATGGTTGTACCCTTTACAACAAATCTCAAGTTTATGAAATATTTGTTAAGTTTAATCTTATGGATAAAATCTTATGGGTAAAAGAAATCTAGTTTATATGACAAGTCGCTCATGTAGCTCGGTTCTCAGTGCCAAAACCACATTAAAAAATTCAAGTATCATCTCCATTATTATTCAAGGTTCGTCTTCGATCTACTTGACGTTATCCAATCTGGGACATAGTGCTCCATCAGACCTTAGCACAACTCCTATCATTAATGAGAGAAGTTTAATTAGGACCACCAAGTGAGATTTTCAAAATCTCAGCAAGTAAAGTTTCCAAGCTACTAATAGCATGAATAGGCATGCTTAACAATAATTGACATGTATGTTTCATGAAATGGACTTGAACATGCATGACATTATTTCAAAATAATGTGGCATGAAGTTGGCTTGAAAATAACATAACTTGACATGAACATAACGTGACTTGAACATGACTTGCTTGCGTGACCATAAGACATTGTTACAAATACATGGTCAATTACTAATTTATTCAGACAATGTAGAATGCCTGAACCTTGATGTTTGGTTAGGAATATTTAAACAAAACAGATTGCCTCTTCCAAGGATTCCATCATAGATACTCATACAAGCAGAATGTTTTCGTCATGAGCATCCTATGCATGCTGACTCAGAAAATATTTCATGACATACTCGATGATGATGATATGACATTCATGGCATGTGACAAAGTAACATGTAATAATAGTGGTGATGCCACATTATAGCATGTAATAGATAAACACATAACATACATAATGATGTAACATTCATGACATGTAACAGATAAATATGTAATAGACATAATGACAAGATATTCATGACATATAACAGATAGACGTGTAACACACATGATGACATGGCATTTGGGACATGTAACATGTAATAGATAATCGTATAACAATGATATATGACATGACATTCATGACATGTAATAGATAAATGTATAACAGCAATGATGGCGTGATGTTTATGGCATGTAACAAATGAATGTGTAATAGATGACATGGCATTCAAGGAATAGATAATCGATGACATGGCATGGTATATTATAAACAACTGTAATATTGAGCATAATAAACATGAATATAGAGTTCTTACTACCACACATACATAAAAATACCGAGATTAAGTTAAAAGCTAACTAACATATTTTTCACGTAAAGTGAAAGCGTAGCGTAACGTTAAGCGAAGCATAAAAAGATGTGAAATGAAATGATATATTTTCTAAAATTAGCGTATTTGACTTAAATATTAAAAAAAATAAAACTTACTAACTTAGGGCTAAATTTGAAAAGTTATTCCTCTACTTCTGAGAAATTACAATTTGATTATAGAATAAGGATTTTGTAAACGAATTCTAAAATTTATCAAAATTTATATTTTTTATTTAAATTTCATCATAAATCTAAATATAGACTCAAAGACTAATCACAACCATGCCAACTCTCTCTTAGCCGATTCACCATTAGGCAAAAATCAAGATTTTATTGCTTCTTGACCATCCAACATATTAACATGCTTAAACCAAATTTAGCAACTCTAAAAAATCACATCCTTGGTTCTAAAATAATGCTAAGATGCCAATTTACATATTTCTTGAAAACTTAAACTCACTACACCATAGAAAATACCAAAACATCAAAATAAGGTAAAATAGAACGAACTCTTGAAGTTCTCGGTCTAATACTTTCAAATCAACTCCAAGGACTCCAAAATTCTAAATAATCTTCAAACATGTCCATCATTCAAACCTAAGTGGTATTATGCTTGAAAAATCAACAAATTACAAAATCCCACTTAGACAATTGGTTTGCATAGAATCATGAAACTAAGTATAACAAGCTTTGGACTTAAAACAAAGTCATTAAATCCTTGATTTTCATTAAACAAATCTTCAACTAACAAAACCATATATCTTATATTCAAGTTCTAACTTGATATAAGCATTAAATCTAGCATGTCATGGCAAACATTTCATCAAAACATATTATCAAATCCGAGAGCTTCTAAATTGAGTTTTAAACAAACTCTTGCATGTTTATCAATACTCTATCAAAGATCTAAACCTGTAATACTCGAATCCTACTACATAGGTCTTTACGTCATTTTATTAATTCTTAAGTCAAATATTTTGAGATAAAGATGATTTTTATTATTACTTTCAATTATTCTATTTTAAGATGAGTATGCTTATTTTAAAATGTGGTTTATTAGAATAAATCAAAGTATTATTTTTTTTTAGGACTTTGAAATATTTTTCCTTAAGACTTTTAATTTTATTTATTTATGGAATAGCCCAATTAATCCCTACTATTGAATTGGTAGGTGAAAAGCATTCTTGAGGTGGATAGATCTCTATTATCCATTTTCCAAGTTTATGTGATAAGTTTTGACCCATTTAACCCATTTGACCCTTTCTTTATCTCTTGACCGAAAGTTCCATGGGAAACAATTAATTTTACTTCCATCTTTTACTTACACCAATCGATTAAGTCAACAAAGGAGAAAAAAAAGAAAACAAAACTAATCCTAAAGCATCTCCTACTCATTGGTCAATACCCAAGAAAGAAAGAAATTTTCATTTTTCCTTTATAAGATAAGTCTTTTGACTTATCAACTCACTTTTCTCTTATTAAATCTATCGGCTTCCTCAAGACTTTTCCATTCTCTTCTCCTTTCAAGCTGATGCAAGCTTTCAAGACAAGCTAAAGAAGATTCTCCTTCAAGCCTTAAGTGTAAGCCTTTCCATCCATACAAAGGTGACCCTCTCGGTTTCCTCCAACCCGAATGACTCATCTTCCTCTTTTCAAGCCAATTCAAGCTTCCAAGGCAAGCCAAAGAAGATTTTCCTTCAAGCCTCAAGAGCAGCCCCTCTTATGCACAAGAAAATGACCCTATCGGTTTCTCTAGTACCAAACGTTTTCCTCTTCCTTCTCTAAAGCAATTCCTTCTTTTCCTAAGCTTATGATTCAACATCTTCTTCAAGGCGAACGACTTTGCAGCTGTGAATCTCCAGACTTCTTCTCCTCCTTCCGTTCGTAGCTTGCTAAGTTAGGTAATATTTTATTTTTTCTGATCTCTTGTAAATTGGAAATATATTAAGTGAGTTTATGCCATGTATTTGGAGTTTCGAATTTTCTAGGTTGACCGATTGTTGTGTAGTTATTTCTAGACTGATTTCTCATTTCTTTCCTCTAATATTTGTTCTAATTTGGGTGCTAACCGAGTAGAAGAAATTATAGCTTTTATGTGTTATGCCCTGTTTTTAATTCCAGCCTTATGTTTTGCAAGGCAATATTGTTGTAGTCCTTCCTTGTGTTTTCTCAAGTTTAAGCAATGTTTTAATTATGGCTTTATGTGTTAAATTAATGAAGTTAAGGTTTATGATTTTAGACATAGTTTCCTCAAGGTTTATGGCCTAAGTAAGCCACTAAGAATTTTAATTAAGCTAGTAAGCTTGCTTTGAGAATTTTAAGTTGCCAAGTCTTGTACCCTTTTTATTTATGCTATGTTTTCAGAAAAATATGTAATGTTTTCTTAAGTTTTCTATAACTATAGTATTGTGTAATTATATAGTTGAGATTTTGGTTAACTAAAGGATGTTTAAGAACATGAAAGTACCAAGACTATTGGCTATCCAAGTGTTGGAGAATTTTCTGCTATGCTTTATGTTTTGGGGCTTAAATTAGCCCATTCCATTCTCTTGTTCAATTTCACATTTTATTCAACCAAAAAAGAATTTTAGTATGAAAAACTCATGAAAAGAAGTGACAGAAATCAACCCTTTGTAAGCATTGGTCCTTTTGTTGGATTTACTTTCCAAATAATGTTGCTAAACTATCAATGCCTTTCTTGGTGAAAATTTCTAGATTTGAAGCAAACATCTTGTTCTTTCATTTTTAAATTATTCCCACCATTTATGCATTTTAATTTATGATTTTCTATCTATCATTCATGTAGAGAACATTGGCCTTTAGAAGAGATAGCAAGCATGCTATTTATTTTCATAAGTTTCTTTAAAAATGTTTAGAATGAAGATTTTAATATTTTGGCTTAATGCCATGCTTAGTGGGTAGACGAACGAGTTAAGCAAACGTTTGATTCTCAATTGAAATTTAAGTGAGCGTGTGAGCGTATCGATAGTAAGGCTCAAAGTAAGATATATGTTAATAAATCTATCCCATTTTATTGAATAGGACTAGGAGTCTACTTTCAAGTTCAAATGGACTCGCTAGTAAAACTCACAGGTAAGTAGCTATAACCATGCTTCTTACACCAAGTTCTCTTTATGAAAGAATGTCTCTCTCTCTTCTCAAATGAGAATGAGTAAATGGATATAGTATATACAAGCCCTTTCTTGATAGCCCCTGTTAAGTATCCTATCGATTATAATTGTGTGTACATGTATATGGTAATGCATGCATGTAGGTTCTAAGTCATGAGATTTCCATGCATGTTCTCTCAAGAAATTTATGATTATTCCTATATGTAGTATAGCATGAAAAACGCATTTTGCTCATGAAAATACATATGGATTGAACTAAGAAAGATGATAAAAATGTTTAAATGTAAAGGAAAGGAAATGAACGTCTTATGTTTTATGCTTTAAGTAATGCTTTAAGTGAGTTTTAAAATGTCCCTATGAACTGATGCTTAAAATGTCCCTGAGAACTATCGTTTTAAAGGATGTCATAAACTGACATTTTAAAGGAAGTCTTGAAAAGTGATGTTTAAGCCTATGCTTTTCTTATAATGTTTAAGCTCGTGCTTTTAAATTGAATGATGTTCAAGCTTACGCTTTAAACGATGTTAAGCTCGTACTTTTAAATGATGATTAAGCTTCTGCTTTTTAAATAATGTTTAAGCTTATATTTTTAAATGGCGTTTAAGTTCATGTTTTTCTATTAGAACTGACGTTTTAAAGGATGTCTTAAAAGATGATATTTAAACTTATGCCTTTTAATGATTTTTAAGCTCATGCCTCTCTCAATGATGTTTAGTTCATAATTTTAAATGATGTTCATTTCCCATGAATGAACTATTAAATGATAAGGACTGAAAAGAAAATAACTGAAATGCATGAAAGAAATGACTGAAAGAACAAAAAGAATGAAAGGAAATGAAAGTTTCAAGGTATGAAAATACATAACGGGCACATGAAAGGAAATGGGTACTCAAGGAATGAATGGGAAGATTGCAATGCTAGGTCGTAGTATTTGGTAGTGCACCCAATGCTGCACCCTAACGGAATGGGATTCCAACCAGTGGTCACGGGCGAATCCATAGGTTTAAAAGACCGCTAACCCTAACACGCGGGGCATAACAGTGTGCAATGGCCTATGAAAGTGAAAGACGAAAAGTATGAAAAGATGTAATGCATGAAAAGCATGTTATGCATGAAAGATGTTTATGCATGAAAGCCTAGTTATTTTTGAGGATGTTTATGCATGAAATGTTAGCAACTGTTTATGTATGCATGTTTTCAAAAGGAAAAAAATAGATACCTAGTATGTTCACTACATGGTGTACTACTTACTGAGTATTAGTCTCACTTTTGTTTTAAATGTTTTAAACGTCCAGGAAATGAAGAAATGGCTGGGGAGCAAGACATTACTGCAGAGAGAGGCAGACGCTTAGTGTCTTCCCTGTTGATGAGAAAGGAAGAAAGAAAAGGAAGTACGCAAAGAATAGGTACGTACGTGGCGATTCCGCCCCTTCGCGCGGCGGGGTTGTTACAAAACCATAACTCTTAAAAAATGAATTTTTAACACATAGATAAAAACCTCAAGAATAACATATATGAAAATCAAAGCCATATAATCAAGTTCCTAGAATCGAAATCACGACCTAAACCAAAATAGAAGCTGTTTTGAGCTAATCGTTTTATAACACTTTGTAATCATGCAAAAGTTTTTTATAAAATCTAGCATGCTTGGATCATACCATAAACTTCTACATAAATATGTTAACACTTCATCCTATCAAGATCTACCTAGCATTTCATCAAAATCTCAAAAAACAATCAAAGTTCCACACAAGCATCAATACTTCCAAAACTAAAACCTTTCCATCATCAAATCTAACTTTCATTCATAAAAAATCTACAAAGAATTTACCAATATACACCAAAGTAAACTAGACTCAATGTTAGTAAAAATGAAAGATGTTAGAGTTCAAGAAAACACTTACAAAGGCTATAAACTCAAGAGGCAAAATCTACCTAGAAAATGGTCTTTAGCTCTCTTTGTTTTGCTCTTGGAAAACAAAGAAAAACGTGACTAAGAGTGGAGGCAAAGGCAAGGGGTGTGGGTATAGATGAAAAGGCTGACATGGGTAGGAGTTTGGCTTGTGAAAGCGGAGAAGAAAATGGCTGAAGTGCTGTTGGATTTTTTGTTGTTGTTCTGGTTGAATGGGTGAGGGCTGGTGTGGGTAGTTTGACTTGTCATCAAGTCACTATTTGGGACCAATCATGAGGTGGCATGACAACAATGGTATGGCCTTATAAAGAGGAGGAAACTTGCTCAAGAAATGTGAGTCAAAATGGGGTTTCGGTTGGGCCAAATATGGGCTTATCCGAATGGGCTCAATTTGGGGTTTCAATGAGGTTTAATTAGGGTTTTGACTAGGTTTAAGTCCAAATGAAAACTTTTTTGATCAAATGTAATTATCAAGATGTATAGGAGTAGTTAGTTGTACGTAGACGTGATTTAACCAAATAAGAAATTAATCAGAACCAGGTGTGATTAGGGTTTGGAAACCAGTTTTGGGTTTCAATTTCCTCCAAGGGTTCGAGGTTTTGGTTGGCTTCTAATTTCTTGGGGTTTCATTAAGCCCTCTTTTGGTTGACCAATAGTGTTTGGTTGGATGTAATAGTATTTGGTGTAAGATAACATGATAACAAGTTTAGATCACACTCCATCTCTTCATAATTTGTTCTCCACTTGACATGTGTCTTAAGATTTTCAAGTGAATGACTAGGATTGTGCCATGTATCCAACTTAAAAGTATTTATAGTGATCTTAAGTAGATTTGGACATCCTATATGGGGATTTGACAACTGTTTGAACCAGTTGCCATGTGATGCTCTCCCAAAGGGCTACTATTCATCCGAAAAAACTCGAACTTTTTATTATGCCATAAAATCTTAAATATTTCTACCTGTGTAATGATGCAATTTGTTTTGCAAAATTATATTCTTAAGTGCCTAAGTTAAAAAATCCAAGTCCATCTACTATTCATCCAAGAAATTGAAACTTATTATTGTATCATAGAATTCTAAATATTGATACGAATCTAATGGTGTCATTCGTTTCGTAAAATTGTACTCCAAAGTGCCTTAGTTAAATAGAAAGGCAACTCCGTCACCATAGTGGATCGGGATCCGACTACACTAATGGATTAAAACATAATCAATTTCTCAATTTGTGAAATCTTTTCAGGATTTAACGACGTTTCTAAGGTCTAACAAAAATTAAACTATCAAATTTCTTTCGAATCGATACAAATCAGATGGTGGAGGAGAATATACGTCATCTTATTTTCAAGCTTTCCTCTTCAAACATGGCATCATCCATCACAAGGCCTGTCCACATACATCACAACAGAATGACCTAGTTGATGGTAAATTAAGACATGTACTCGAAACACGATTAACATTGTTGGCTCATTCCAGTTTGTTAAACGGATTATAGGTTACTGCTTTCCTAGCAGCAGTATATGTAATCAATAGACTACCCACTCCTACACTTAATCGTCTGTCCTTATATGTTAAACTTCATAATTGTGCACCAGTAGATCACTTTCTTTGTGTCTTAGGTTGTAAGTGTTACCCCTTATTTTGTCCTTTTGGCCAGCATAAATGAACATTTGGATAAAACCTTGTCTTTTTCTTGGCTACAACTATGTTGGCTATAAGTGTCTTGACCCAATCTTTAATAAAGTCTACTTATCATGTCGTGTCATCTTTGCTGAAACATCTTTTCCTATCAAGGATATTGCCACTTCCCCTTTGCCATCCAAGATCAATGTCATTAGTGATGCACCTTTCACCTTCATTATAATCTCTCATCTCTTATCTACTATTTTGCTATAGTTATATTCTGTTCCTACTAGTTTACATGACACTATATCCACCAACCAACCTTCACCAGATTGTCCTCTCTTTCCCATGACTGACGTAGCTTCTATCACCACTTTATCTGATCCTACTCTATCTCAATCTTCTCTCACTCCTATTACTCGAGCCTATCCTCTCACCCCATGATAACAAGGTCTCATACAGGCACTCTTCAAACCAAAGCCTACCCTGACTATCATCTCTATACTTGCACTAAACATCCGTTTCAACTCTTTCATCCACCCTCATTGAAACTGAACCATTTAGCTTCAACAAAGGCATTAAAGATTCTAGTTGGAAACAAGCAATGTAGAAAGAATATGAGGTTTTAATATTCACAGGTACCTGGTCCTTATGCCCCCGCCCATGGATGCATAATATCATCTAACAAATGGGTTTACAAAATCAAGCAACACCCAAATGGATCTATTGAAAGGTTCAAAGCATGTATTATGGCAAAATGATTTGATCAACAACGCCCCGAGGTGGGGTTGGACTACATTGAGATGTTAGTTCTTGTAATTAAACCTTCAACAATTCGTGTAGTTTTGACCTTGGTTGCTCACTTTGGTTGGGAAATGGCAATTGGAAGTTTTCAATGTCTTTTTCTATGGTAATCTCATGGAAGAGGTGTTCATGGAACAACCTCAAGTATTTATTGATACAGAACATCCTAACTTTGTTTGCAAGTTATATAAAACTATTTATGGCTTAGAACAAGCTCCTCAAGCTTGGTTCTTCATATTATCCTCATTTCTCTTAGAAATTGGCTTTACAGTCTTTCTGGTTGAGTCTTCATTATTTCACTTTTATTATGGTGTTGTCCAAATTTTCTTGTTAATCTATGTTGATGATATCCTGGTGACTGGAATTCAGTCTCGAGTGATTACCTCATTGATTACACAGTTATAGTAGGAATTCTCACTAAAAGATCTTGGTCCCTTGCATTTTTTTTTTCTTGGCATATAGGCTGCTTGTACTAATGAAGGGCTTCACTTATGCCAAGCTAAGTACATTGTAGATCTCTTATCTCGAGTGCTTATGGAGGGTGCAAAACCATCCAAATCACCCTATCTCTTTGGCTCAAAATTGTCTAAATATGATGGAGTGCCTCTTCCTCAACTAATTATCATCATGTGGCAGGGGCTCTCTAATATTGTACAATCACACACCCTGACATAGCCTTTGTTGTCAACCAACTATGTCAACATATGAATCAACTTTTGATACTCGCTGGACTGCTGCAAAGAGGGTCATTCGCTATCTAAAGAGATCTGAGCAGTAAGGGCTCTTCTATACCAAAGGCACTTTGAATCTCTTAGCCTATTGTGACTTAGATTGGGCTGGCAGCCCAGATGATCGACTAGCAACCATTGGTTTTGTAGTTTTTCTTGGTTCTAATCTTGTTTCGTGGACTTCAAAGAAACATTTAGTTGTTTCACGCTCTAACACTGATGTTGAATATCGCTTATTAGAAATCACAACTGTTGAACTTTCCTGTTAAGGATGTTGTTCAAGAAGCTTCGCCTGCCATTATCTCATGCACTTACTCTTTGGTGTGACAATGTTATTACCTTGTCCTTGGATTTTAATCCAATCTTCTATGCACAAACCAAGCACATTGAAGTTGACTACCATTTTGTGCGTAAAAAGATGCTCAACCATGATATTTTCCTAAAATTAATCTCCAGTCATGATAACCTTGCAAATATCTTCACTAAGGGCCTCCCATCTCCTTAGTTTATTCTTCTCAAATCCAAGCTTATGGTGACTTCCTCCCCCATTAGCTTGTGGGGGGTTGTTAGCAATCACACAGCCAGCAACTCAAAAGGATAAACCTTTTGATAATTCTCAAGTAACAGATTATGATCAATTTAAGATAAAAGCAAAAGGATAAATAGGAGTATTGAGTCTCTAATCTTTATTTTGTATGGTCAACATTCAAGTATGTAACAAATAGATAAGTGTGCACTCCACATGTAGAATTTGAATATGCTACAAACTCTTTAATGTAATTCTATATGCATTGCCTATATATTAATGATAAACTAGACATGTTTGGTCATCTTGGCCAACCCTTTTTCTCATTTTTCCTTTCAGTATATGACCACAAATCTCTTCCCATTTCATTTTCATTATCATACTTTTTCGTTGTAGTCCGCCCAATGATATTCACATGTGCCCCTTCATTGGTGTGGTTGCCTACCCACTTTTCACCCCCTTTTCTAGATCTCAATTTCAATAGGTGATTTTAGACCACACACCTCCTATGTGTGTAGTGTGTGGTGCATGCATCTTCCCACGACAGTTTTCTATCTTCTCTTTTGATGCAAATAGGAATTTTTTATTTGCTTTCTTTTTTCAGAATGAGGGTGTGGGAAGTTTAATCAAATTCTTCGTCAAGCTAAATACATCATTACCTACTGTGGCTTTAGGTTGTAGCATCGGAATCCCATTGCAATGAAAACCATCTTTTAACTATGATTGTGAAAATTTGTTGCTCTCTCAAAAAAAAAAAAAAAATATAAAGTTAAAAACGAAATGAAGCCTAAGGAATTAAGGCCTTGTTTGGGTACTGAGAGTACCTGAGGTACTCTCAAACACTCTCACTACTATTCTTTACTTTATTATTACTTTTTACTTACTTTTTCTACTATTCATTATTTTTCACCTACTTTTTATTACTATTCAATATTCTATTATTACTTTTTTACTATTATTCACAAACATTTTTAAATACTTTCACTACCCAAACCAAGCCTAAGTCGAGGGTGCAAAAAAAAAAAAAAAAAAAATTACGCCATTTGATCAGCCAGCCTAATGAAAATAAGGAGGAAGGCCCAACAAATCCCTCCCTTCCCACCTACCAGAAAAAGAAGCATGTGAAAATAAGGCCCAATGAAAGAGTTCTTTTCTCAAATTCTGGTCTGAAACGTCAACTTATATTGGGGGCCCAAAAAAATGTGCATATTAGGCAAAGTGCTTCAGTAATCTTTTTTTTTTTCCTGCTGCAATGGGCCCCAAAACCTATTTACTTCGAATCATCAACTATCAATATACGACTCAATACTGTGTCGTTTTCAATATGATTAGAAAGAGAGAGAGAGAGAGCAACCATGACCTCCCTATTAATAATTAAATAAAAAGAAAATCAGTAGTTTTGTCGGGCATTGCCATGTGTCTTAAAACGATCAATTACTTGTTAGAATTCTCTACCATTTCTAAGATATTTTATCACTGAATTTCTTTACTTCTTATTCTCATATTCACCAAACTAAATATAATAAATATTTATTTTTAAAATAATTTAGACAGTCTTAAAACGTACTAATACTTCATATTCTTATTAAAAAAATAGGAAAATATAATTTTATTTGAAAAAATTAACTTCATTTAGATATATTTGGCAAGTGGGATGAGACGTAAAATTTTTATCTTATCATTACAACTTTTTTAAATTCTCGCACAAAATATAATAAATAATTTAATTTTTTCAAATTCTAATTTCATTTTTTTCAAATCTCAAAATAATAATAATATTAAAAAAATAATATTTTAAACTTTAATTTTAAATAAAAAATTCTCATCTCATTATTATCTATATTGAATTTTATTTTATTTTAAAAAAATAATAAGACTTGCACTCATTAAAATTGTATTTAATATTAATTTTTTAATTTTTTAAAATTAGATTTAGGTTTCATTTGAATTTAGAGATAAGATGAGTTGAGATGAAAGTTGAATAAATATTGTTAAAATATTATTTTTTAATATTATTAAATTTTTAATATTTGAAAAAATTTAATTATTTATTATATTTTAAATAAAAATTTAAAAAAATTATAATAATAACATAAAATGAATTAAGATTACTTCTCCATTCAAAGAGAACTCAGAGAAATTATCCGACAACATTGATTAATATTTGTGCGAATATTATAAAAAGAAATAATAAAAAAGGAGGCGTGAAACGACATCACATAATGTTACCGAATAACATAAGATATTGAACTTGGTACGCTAATAGTAGTTCCAGACTTCCCAAACCCCCCACGCCTCCTTTTTCAGTATTGTCTTGCGTCTCTTATCTCCGCTCGTTTTCACAAAAACCCTAGTTTCCTTGCAGAATCTGTGCTCCTACTTCACCATGGGTACGTCGCCAACCGTCTCTATCTTTTTTTTATCGTAGAATCTATGTTTTTTTGGTTTCATTTCTGTATCTAATACCGAATTCTCAACCTTCATTTGCGCATGCAGTTTTTGAAATAACTTTTCGATAGATCTTTGTGATTATTTGAGCTCTGATCTGAATTCTCCTAGTGTTTATTTAAAATTCCCTTCAAATTTTCCCGATTTTTGTTTGTTACTTTTTTTTTTTTCCTTTCCCATAAAGGATTCCAATTATCCTCCGTTTGGTTAAAGAGAAAAAAAAAACTAATTCAATTTGGGGACTAAGATCTTATTTCTTTTGTTATTAAAAAAGGTTTATTTAGTTAAATTGAGCTTGATTTACTGGAGTTTCTTTCTCGAATGTTGAGAAATTCATAGAAATGACTTGTTTATACTATGTCTGGTAGACATGGATGAGAAAAAAATGATTGATATCGAGGAGGAGATACGGTCTTTGCAGCTCGACTTGGCAGGTACTATTGAGAAGACATTATTTGTTAAAAAATTAATAGAGATGGTTGATTATTGTTTTTTGTTTGAATAATTTTTTTAATGTTTTTACCGGAACTTAGCAGAAGATACTAATGGGGTTGTAAATTCTGAAGATGCAAAGGCAGAAGAACCTGAGGAAGTGGATAAGATGGAGGAAGGTTGGTTGTGGCATTAAAGTATTGTTTACTAAGTTGTTATCAGATATTTGTGTTCAAGGTTTCACCGTCTTTTTACTAAATATTTGATTTATATGGTGTCTGCTTCTCTTCAACTGTATTTTGTTCCTTGTTGAGTTAAAAAGGTCATTGAAATGGTGAAAGCTGTTGAGTAGTTTAAATCAACATAAGCATGTTGAAATTTAATATGATAGGTAACTTCAAATTGTGATAACTCTTAATGTGAGTACTTGAATCACAAATGCTTATGTACAAAAAAAAAAAAGAATTAAAAGAGTCAAGGGTAATATAATTGTGTTGAATGTACCTATCAAAAAATTGTGTTGAATGTCTTATGTGTTTTTATTTCTATCTTTTTGTACGTAAATTGTGTTTATTATGTGTCCATTGAGTTGTAATTTGTAATTTCTTGTTTGGGTTACATGATAGTAAAATTGTTTATCTTTTTATTTTTACATTTTATGGAGTTGATAAGACTTGATTTTATATATTTTGAGGCTATAGTTTTCTTTCTGCAGCATAGAGTTGAGGTACATGTTTCTCATTAGATGCTTTCTTGTATACCCTTTATTTTCTTCAACTGTACCTATCTCAATTTATTAAGTATTAATAAAAATCATTGTGGAAGGCAACGATTGACTTTGCTCATATGCCAGGGCCTTTAAAGGGAAAGGAATACGCTCGGTTCTTGACAATCTGGGTAGGGGTTGAATGTGTTGTGCTGAGGGTTGCAAGTGGGTTAGGAGTAGAGCCATTCAAGGTACACAAGGTGACAAAATCTTGGGCATAGGAATTCAAATATTCTATAGTATTTCGTGAGCCAACAATCATCAAGATTCTGGTGTAGGAGATGGAATTCATAAACCTACAGGGCTCTGCTTGTGGAGTGGCTGTACGGGAGAAATACTTGGGCCCCAATTATAGGTCTCTAAGTGATGATGGGTTTTGTCAATAAAATTTGGGTATGTTAATAGCAACTTGGGCTTTAATTGAGCCCTTATCATATCCCCTTTTTTTAAAGCATCAACCAAAAGCCCAATGGTTGGCCAAGCTGTGGATCGGGATGGGGCCTTTGAGCATGAGTAAAGACCTGAGCGGCGCTGTGGGCCAGAACCAATACTTAATTCATAAGCAACCATGGCTGAACATGTTAGAATTGGGGGCTACGATGATCAATGGTGTTTGGGGGAGAAGGTGAGCCCGTTGTCTAGAAATTCAATATTGGTCCACGGGTTAGGATTCGAAGCAGGTCTAGAGAGTTCAGGACCTGAATGTGCCAATATGTTAAGCGGAGAACAACGACAATCAATGATACCCATGTTTGGTGACAAAAATGAATAGAATTTTTCGGGGAGTCCAACGAGGTAGTTTCTAGTGACTGGGGGTCTGTTGTTTGCAAAGATGGACATCACCTTAGTTTTGTTTTGTTATTGCCCTCGATTCTTGAGACCATTACCATGGTGATTGGCAACAAAGCAAGCAATACTACCGATAATAAAAAAAACAAATATTGTTTTGCCATTGAGTAGCCTGATTTCAATTTTGCTCAATCGGATGACTTTCGGTGCTATGAATGTTCCTTGATTGGCTAGTGAGGATAGAACCAAATGGGATAGGGGCAAGGAGTTGATTAATTTTGAAATGGTTGAGCTAGGTGGCGTTGGTATGAATAGGTGTGATGATGCATCATCTAGTTTGGTGTTTGGAGTTGTATTTAAGGGTGGATGTGTTTCCATTGAATTGTTGTGCTTCAAAATATAATGTGGTTTCATTCGTTTGAATTGAGACAAAGTTATTGGATTGGGTTATTCAAAAGGCCAAACGATGCTGTTTGTAAATAGTTCCCCTAGAAACCCATTAAACGGTGTCGTTTAATGGGGTTTGGATAGAAATCAGCCAACAACTGATTAAAATGGTGCCCTTTTTAGGGGAGTAAACGGCACCGTTTTAATCAGTCGGGGCTTAGGGTTACCCCCCTCCCCATGCGACCCTCTCTTAGTCTCTCATCTTTGCTCAGTTGATAGACCCTCTCCCATTCACTCTCACTCTTAGCCCCTCTCCCACGCACGCAGCCCTTCCTCACGCCGCCCTTCTCTCATGGGAGTTGTTTTGTTTAGACTTTTTTTATTGAATTTACAGATTTAGGAAAAGATCTCGAAATCTGATTTAGGGTTACTGATTTACATCTCGAAATCTGGCTGGGAAGTGAACCTGATATGTGTGAAAAATGGCTTCCCAGAATTTGGTTGGATCATTTTGATATTCTTGTCGAGTATGGAGATATTCAAGGAGGTAGGAGGTATTTCAAATTCAGAATATGTGGCTAAAAGCAGAAGGTTTTGTTGATGAGGGTGGACATCCAATTTCAAGGAACTCCCAAGCATTATGTTGGCCCGGAAATTGAAGGCTCTGAAGAATGATCTAAGGTTATGGAATGATAGTCTTTGGTAATGTGAAACATCGAAAGAAGTTTCTCTTCGAGGAGTAGCAGAGTTTGGATGGTATGGAAAAGGAGGGAGCATTATTCCATGAATATAAGTTAAAGAAAAACGAAGTGATCATTGATTTAGGAAGGGTTGCTTTAATGGAAAAGGTGTCTTGGAGTCAAAAGTCAGGGGCATTAGGGTTAAAAGTGGGTGAGAAGCATACAAAGATTTTCCATTAGTGGCTAATTGAATAGGAGAAACAATGACGCTGAGATGCTTTTGGTTGATGTCTTAGCCTCCTTTGATTATACAAAGATTTTCCATTAGTGGCTAATTGAATAGGAGAAACAATGACACTCAGATGCTTTTGGTTGATGTCTTAGCCTCCTTTGATTAGATTGAGATTAGAAATCTTCTTGCTTGATGTTATGAACTTTTGTATTTTGAGCAGTTTGATTAGGGGCCAAGCTTGTTGTCTTAACACTTGATTCCATAGAAGAAGATATGGCCACGAGGCTTGAGAGGCCATTTGAAGAGAATGGGGTGCTCATATTGGTAAATATTATGACTAGTGGTAAAGCATCTTGCTCGGATGGCACTTTTTGGCATTCTTTTAACTTCTTGGGATGTGATTAAAGAAGATATTATGAGTATTCCATGATTTTCATCCCAATAGTAAGTTTGGAAAAGTATTAATGCCACTTTCATAACCCTCGCACTTTAAAAACTTGGGACACTGGATGCTAAGGACTATTGCCTCATTAGTCTTGTGAATGGTGTATCCAAGCTAATTGCTAAAGTTCTTGCTAATTGGTTAATTAGGGTTGTAAACAACAATTGACGATGCTCTTGTTAGAGATAGGCAAATGCTAGGCTCGGTTCTTGTTGCTAATGCATGCATGGATAGTAGACTCAGCTTAGGTGAACCAGGGGTACTTTGCATGCTAGATATTGAGAAGACCCATGATCATGTTAATTGGGAAGTTTAAGTGTTCTTTGCTTTCGGTTTTGGGGAGAGATAGCGATCGTCAATAGAACCTTCTATCTCTTGTGTTATTTTGTAGAAGCTTTCAAGAAATTTGATGAGGTGATTATTAGGAACTCCTCCTCAGCAAAAAGTTTTAGAGAGAAAAAAAGGGGTTTGGAGATCAAAGAGAGGGCTTTAGAGAAAAAGTCCCTCTTGTGCCGGTAGTAGGGAAAGTATCTGAGATAGAAAGAGCAATTCTCCCTTAAAGTCCTTTGAGACCTTTTTTTTTTTTTTTTAAATATGTTTGTTGATTGAAAGTGAATTTGACCAAATCAAATTTGGTCTAGTTGATAGCTTGGCTAGCTTATTGAAGTGTATGAAATACCTTGGCCTACCTTTGGGAGTCTCATTCAAGGTCAAGTCTTTTTTGGATGGCGTAATTGAGAAAATTGAGCGCATATTGGCTAGATGGAAAGGGATGTATTTGTTTGAATTCGGAAGAACCACTTTAATCAAGAGTACTCTCTCCAATTTGCCCACACATTGTGTTTACCTCCCTGCCAATGTAGCGAATTGGATAGAGATGTTGTAGGGGCATTTTTTATGGAGCGAGCTAGGTGAAGAATTCATATTCCACCTTGTTAATTGGGCTGAGGCGTGCTTGCAACTCAATTGGGCCTCACTAGGAAGTAGCTTTAGTTTTTTCAACATGAAAGGGATGTGTTTTGGAAAGCCATGGTGGATTCAAGTTTGGTTCTTGGGTTGTGGAAAAAGCATTAGAAGGGGATGGAGGTCTACTTACACTATGGATTCAAGGTGGGTGATGGGTTTATAATTAAAATATGGCATGCCGTATGTAGAGACACAGCACTCAAGGTAGCTTTTTCTGGAGATTTATTATCAGTTGTGTGCACCCTGCTAAAATGACCAATTTATTGGAATTTTCCATTGGCTCTCCACAATAGTCCTTTTTTCCCCCGAGCAGATCACGATTGGGAAGTTGAAGACTATATAATTTTTTTGTATCTCTTGTACTCTTTTAAATTAAGCCCTGGAGGTGTAACTGTATAGATAAGACCCTTTGGACCTTTTCCAAGCAAGAGAATTTTACTATCCGTTCATTGTATTAGGTCCTCATACTTAGGATAGCAACTCTTCCTTGGAAGAGTATTTGGCAGACTAAAGCACCTATAAGAGTTGCCTTTTTTGCTTTGAGAACCTCTTTAGAGAAGTTCCTCACCTTGGATAATCTACAGGTATGTCATATCATTGTGGTTGATTGGTGCTGTATGTGTAGAAAGAGCGGGGAATATCTAGACCACCTTTTACTCTATTGTGAGGTTGCCAAAGCCTTATGGAACAATGGTTTTGGTAGAGTTGGATTGGCTTAGCGTACTTCTAGAAGGATAGTAGACCTATTTGCAAATTGGAGAGGGTTGGTTATATATCAGCCCTCAAATTGCAGCAATGTGGAATATGATTGACGACTCTTATTTGCTGGGTGTGGAGTATTCGGAGGGAAAGGAATGATAGCAATTTTGAGGATTGTGAGAGGACGATGGAAGAGCTTAAGTTGCAAGCTGGAGAGGGTTATGTAGCAGCCCTCAAATTGCGCAATGTGGAAGATGGTTCTTATTTGCCTAGTGTGGATTGTTCAGAGGGAAATGAATGAAAGAAATTTTGAGGATTGCGAAAGGGTGATGGAAGGGCTTAAAATATTCTAATTCAATGCTCCATTTTCAACTTGTACTTAGGCTAAAGCCTTTGTGCTCTTCATGCATGTTTTGATGACTTTTTGATAAGTAACAAGTTTTGATTATTTATCAAAAGATAAAACTCATTAATTAAAAAGTTGATGGTACACTTGTATTCCTTGCAGCAGGAGCTTGTGTCCACTGTGTTGTTCTCTAATACTTGTTTTTCTTTATTATAGATCCTGCCTTTTTAGTGCATGAAAATAAGAAGAATGCAGTAATGTGGTTTCCCCTGTAGGCATTGACCTTTTAGATCCTTCCCAGTTCACCGTTCTTCTTTACTTTGATAAAAAAATAATGATCCTTCCCAATGAAGCATAATTAAGTTTTCAGATTTTACTTGCATCCCATGTATCCCATGTATAGAATGCATCTGATCGATTGTCAGCTCTATTGGTGCTACTCATGCTCACTTTATGGGTCATTCAAGTATGGTTGATGGAGTAATGTTTTAGATATGTTGACCTTAATATGCTGATAGAGTTGCTAATATGTTAATGTATGCATTAGGAGCTGGTTTGGAAAATGGTGGTTTGTCTGTATGGTGTTTTTTTTATCGATGAGTTCATGACCTTGTCTATTACCCCATTTTCTATGGTGGGAGGAGATGGTGGTCTAGACAAAGTCTATTGGCCACTTTTGCCCAATTTTTGTATGGTTTTTATTATATGTTATATGAATTCGGAATGTATAAGTTAATCTGAAGAGCTTTCTGGCTTTGGTTGGTTTCAGATTCAAAGGAAGATGTCCATAATGAGGCAGTGCAGGTTGAACATAAAGGTGCTGCAGGAGTATCTTAGCTTTTTATTTTTTACAAAATTATAGTTTTAACTCATTGTTTAATAGCTAGATTATTTTTTAATATTGGCTCCAATCATCATTTCTTGTGTTGACTTCTTGGCTTGGAATCGCAGTGAAAGACAAGAAAGTCTCTGCCTCGGACAATAGAGCAGCAGAGGAGAAGGAATTATCTAAGAAGAGACATTTGAATGTTGTCTTTATTGGCCATGTTGGTAGGTTCATCCATTTCATGGCTGTTCTTAATGTAGACTGCTGACTTCCAGGATATTTTCTATCTTTTGTGATGTTTATCTTTGAATGGCCATTGATGATGTCATAGGTAATGTGTACTAGTGGGTTATCTGCACTACAGATCAGCAGTGCAGTTGTCTAGATGAGTGATTATGATTGTTACTTTTTTCTTTTTCTAAAGTTTTCTCCTTTCTAAAGATTTTTGAGATGAGAGGAGGGGAGTTATTGTCACATCCTCATCCTATTTGGGATATGATGCTAGATATTGTTCATATCGTAGTGCAAAGAATACAAAATTTTGTAAACCAAAAGCCTAAGCAACCTTTATTGATAAACTTTTCACAATGTACCATGTAGTTACAACTCATGAAAAAGAAACTTGAAGATTAAAATTAGTCTTCAATCTACAAAACATCATACTATAAACATAGGCCCCTGTTGTGCTACAAACACTTATTAAAAATATCTTCTTGATGAAGACACAATTCACATTTATTTATTTTTTTTAGAAAAAAAGAAGACTCCACTCTATATTCCTGGCATGTAGACTAGTCCTTGATAGTATCTGGGTTGTTAAATGAGTCAAATATCCAGTAATGAACATATTAACGTCATTCATTTTTGAAAGGCATTAATAAATTACAGATATAAAAAAAAGAAAGGCATTAATAAAACATTTCACACCATAAAAAAAGGTACTGACAACACTTGATAAACGATAGTGTACTGGAGTGGGCAACTCGACAGACCATACAGGATAGTTGTCTTCATCTTTTATCTCTGTACCATTGCCATGTCCATTTCATTCATAGGCCAAAAACATTAAAATATTTCATGCATATTTCTTTGATTAATTTTTTTTGATTGGTAATTTCTTTCATTATTTTTATTCATTCTTTCCTTTGTTGTAACATATTTGGACGTGGTTGATCCATTGTTACTCTATGCTTCATAGTCATAATCATGTTTTGTGTCTTGGTTGCAGATGCTGGTAAGTCCACTATTGGAGGCCAGATACTTTTCCTCAGTGGTCAGGTGGATGATCGCACAATCCAAAAATATGAAAGAGAAGCAAAGGAGAAAAGTAGAGAAAGCTGGTGAGTCCTTGCTTCATTTCTTAACTGCTTTAAAATAAAGTTGCTGATGTATGTTAGAACATTCTTGAATGCAGATTGGTTATAATTTTTGTATTAGTTGCGTGCATAGTCCCCTCCTCTGTTAGTTCATGCATTTGTCAGGGGGGGAGAAATTCTTGATTCAGTTTTAATTGCTAATGAATGTTTGGAGAGTAGAATCAAATTGGGTGAATCTGGAATTTTAGTTAAATTAGACATGGAAAGGCTTATGATCATGTTAGTTGGGATTTTCTCTTGTATTTACTTGGGAGATATGGTTTTGGTGAGGAATGGCGTTCGTGGATTAAACATTTCGTTTTGACATCTAGATTCTCCATTTTGGTGAATGGTTCTCCAGTTGGGTTCTTTAATAGCTCTCGTGGTTTGAGACAGAGATCTTCTATCTCATTTTCTTTTTATTCTTGTTATGGATGCTTTGTTTTTTTATAAGTAATAAATTATTTCATTGATAAAGAAAATAGGCATAGTCCAGGTACACTGGAAGTATACATGTGAAATACACCTATTTAAGAACTAGAAATAGTTATAAGGAAATTATGGAAGCTGAGACCATTCAAATCTAGAGCAATGGCCCACAAAAACAAAGTGTTCTAGAAAAAACTCCTAAACTCCTCTGAGGAGCGCTCATGATCCTCAAAAAGCCTCTCGTTTCTTTCACACCAAATACACCAAAAAATACATATGGGAGTCATCTTCCATACAACCGCGATCTGTGGTGTTCCAGTGATCCCCCTCTAGCTTGCTAACAGTTCCACCACCCTACCCGACATTACCCAAGCTATTCCCATTCCGCTGAAGAAGTAATTCCAAATATCTTGAGTAAAATCACAATGTAAGAGTAGATGGTCCGCCGTTTCACCACTATTTCTGCACAAACAGCACCAATCCGTGATAATAAGGCCACATCGTCTAAGATTATCTATGGTCATAATCTTCCCTAAAGCTGCTGTCCAGACAAAAAATGCGGTCTTGGTTGGTGCTTTACTCCTCTATATGGTCTTCCATGGAAAATTATGCCTTTGTTGCATAGTAATAGAGTCATAGAAGGAGCGTATCGAGAACTTCCTTTTCCTAGAGGGTCTCCATTCCAGCGAATCTTCAATTGTGGCTTCAATAGGAGTGCTGTACAGCAAGTTTAGAAACTCCACCAAACCAGTCACTTTCCAATCATGCGCATCCCCGAGTAAGGCTAATATTCCTTTCTGTTATGGATGCTTTGAGTAGAATGATTGAAGCAACGGTGGAAGGAAGATTTTTGTCGGCTTTTGTAGTGGGTGATGATACTCGGAGATGCTTAAAAGTCTCCCATCTGCTTTTTGTGGATGATACACTGATTTTTAGTGAGCCTAATCAAGATCATCTTCGAGCTATGAGAGCACTGTTGTTATGTTTTGAAGTTGTTACAGGGCTTAGAGTCAACTTATCTAAATTTGAAATTGTTCTAGTGTGTACCATTTCCAATATTTCAGATCTGGCCAATATTATGGGATGCAAGGTAGCTTTGTTGCCTATGAGATATCTTGGTCTTCCTTTGGGGGCTTCTCATAAATCTGTCACTATTTGGGATGGGGTGATTGAGAATATTGAAAGGAGATTAGTTGGATGGAAGAAGCTATATTTATCTAAAGGGGGAAGAATAACTTTGATTAAAAGCACGTTGTCTAATCTTCCCACGTATTTTCTCTCTCTTTTTCCTTTGCCGGCTGGGGTAGCAAGGAGGATTGTGAGGAGTTTTCAGAACTTTTTGTGGGGAGGTATAGGAGAGGAAAAAAAGTTCCACTTGGTTAGTTGGAATAAGGTTTGTCAACGGGTCTCTTGTGGGGGTGCGAAACTTAAGGCTCTTTAACAAAGCATTCCTTGGGAAATGACTTTGGAGATATCACATGGAGAGAGATTCCTTATGGAAAAATGTTTTTGAAGCTAAATATGGGAGTATGTGGGGGGATTGGTGTTCAAATGAAGTTAGAGGAACGTAGGGGGTGAGTTTGTGGAAGTCCATTCTGAAGGGTTGGGAGGATTTTTCTAAACATATTAAATTTAAGGTGGTGGATGGGAAAAGGATTTTGTTTTGGCATGATATTTGGTGTGGGGATTCGGCCCTCAAAATCGATTTTCCTTCTTTGTTTAGGATTGCTAGGGATCAAGATGTTGTGGTTGCTGATTCTTTTTCTTGTTTGTATGGTAACATTCAATGGAATGTTGATTTTGTTAGAGATGTTAACGATTAGGAGGTGAATGTAGTTTCTGATTTTTTGGAAAGACTTTATAATTCAAAGGTTGTGCAGGGAAGGGAAGATAGTTTATTGTGGGTGCAGGCAGGAAATTCTAGGTTTTCGGTTAGTTCATATTATGAAGTGTTAAACTGTCATAGAGGTTTGGAACTTCCTTGGAAAAGCATATGGAGAGTGAAGGTACCTATGAAGGTGGCGTTCTTTAGTTGGTTGGTATCTCTTGGAAAAATTCTGACCATGTGTGATCTAAGAAAGCGTGGCATGTGTATGGTTGATTGGTGCTTCATGTGCAAGAAAGATGGTGAATCTATAAATCATCTCTATTCTTTGTGAGGTGGAAAAAGTCTCTCTTGAAAGGTTTTTTTGGCTGGACAGGTATTGTTTGGGTGATGCTGAAGGAAGTGGTTGATCTTCTCGCTTGTTGGAATGGTTTTGAGGGGAGAATTAGTGTGGCTGCCATATGGAAGATGATTCCTTTGTGTTTGATGCGGTGTCTTTGGTTGGAAAGGAATGAGAGATGCTTTGGAGACAAAGAACACTCTTTGAGAGACCTTAGGGATTTTTTCTTTTGTACTTTGGGTTCGTGGGCCAAGGCTCTTGTACTGAATGATGATAATTTTCAGGATTTGCTTTAGGTTCTTTTTTGTTCTTAGTGTGATGTAGGTATTTCTTTTTTATATGTCCTGTGTACTTGGGCTTTGCCTATTCATGGTAATAAAATTTTCTTATTAACTATAAAAAAAAAGGTTGTGTGCATAGAGCATCGTGTCCTAAATTAGTAGAACTTGGCCATTTGTCCAATTGAGACAACAGGACATGTTTGGTGATTTGAAGCAATTTAGTAAGCACTGCAAACCATGTAGTGAACTTCTTAGGCTCCTCTTTCATAATTTCTCTAGTTTGTTCTTTCACATGACGTTTTTATTGAATGCAATCTTGTTATGAACTTGCCAGTTCCCTAAAAGCCTGTACATAGGTTATTGCCAATCATTTTCTATGAAGAACTAAGACTCAAATAACTTATAAGGGTAATTTTCATTTTTGGCTGAGATTTATTTTTGCTTATATGTACATTCAATTTATGGCTTATTTGGTTATAGTCATCTCCTCTTCCCCCTTCTCTTCTTTGACCTCCTTCGCCCCTTTTTCTCTTGATGCATTAATATCTCTATGGGCATTGTTGAACAGTGCTGGTAAAAGCATGCTTAAGTGGAAAACACCATGGCTGAAGCGTTTTGCTTACCAAAAGTGAAGAGCCATGCACAAAATCATGCTCTTGCTTAAAGGGCATAAAAGTGTGTTTTTGTAATTTTTTTTTTTAAAAAAAATATAAAATATTAGTTCAAGACCCTGAGAATTATGTAAAAAAATATTTTTTTTTGATGAAAATGATGTAAATAGATATTTTTTGGTAGTTAGTTGATATTGAAGATAATTGACGTATTGTGGCATGACATGTCATATGTGATGCATATACTTTTGAGTTTTGAACCCAATATAACTGTCCAAGTTGGCTTTCTAGATGGATTGATATTTTTGATTGCTTATGTTAGCATAGAAATACAGACAACTCTTGAGCTTTTTTGGTAATGGCCTTTTTGCTTTATTTTGGTTCAGCCTTGTACTTTAATTTGATTATGGCTATTAAATCTTGTAAGCATGTATTTGCTAAAGCACATGGAAATTATATAAAATGCTGTTTAAATTTTATGTAATTAGTTGATTGCTTCTTGTTTTTTCAACCATTTTTTTTTTGTTTTTAATTGAGTTTTTATTATTATTCATAATTTTTTAAATTGTACACTTTATTTAAGTCAAGCATGCGTTTTCGTTTTGCGCCCATGCCTTGGATGGCATTTGTGCTTACTTGCGCCTAGTGCTTTCACCAACATTGTCTATGAAACATGTTAAATGATGCTTTTGGGTGAAATTGCATGAATTATAGTCTGGATCCATAGTTCATGGTAATGACCTATTAATTCATTTTCCTTTTTTGACCACTAATACTATTATTGTGTTAGGTATATGGCATATATTATGGACACTAATGAAGAGGAGAGAACCAAGGTATGATGCACTTAATATGCTAATAGAATTTGCATACTTTCTAGGCAATATAATTTTTTTTTGATGTCGGGGAACCTCTCCAAGGCAGGGCCCTTCAGACCTACCCCTGCGAAGTAAACCCCGGTCTCATACACCGCACTCTTGGAAGTTTTTCTATACGGAACTGGTTAAATTGCTAACTTTTCACCGGGGAGTGTGGCTCCAAAAGATTGTTTGCACCCATGAGGTGTTGAACTTTGGACCTTGAAGGGAGTGATATCCCAAGACCAAGGCCTTCACCACTTGGGCCAACCCCCTGGGGTTTCTAGGCAATATATTAGTATGATCGGACTTTTGAAGATGAGAAGTGGTCATTGGAGGATATTAAATTGTTCTTTGTCAAAACTTTATTTATTTTTTGATAAGTAATTGATAATATTATTAATAGAGATAGGCAAAGTCCAAGTATAC
Source organism: Pterocarya stenoptera (assembly GCA_003123785.1). Lineage (NCBI taxonomy): Eukaryota > Viridiplantae > Streptophyta > Magnoliopsida > Fagales > Juglandaceae > Pterocarya > Pterocarya stenoptera. The sequence goes on along the minus strand of QEOT01007356.1, from coordinate 1,503 downwards.
AAGATGGTATACAAGAGATAAGACCTATTTAGGTCAACGAAAAGGAAGCTAGAAAATCATGAACATTCAGGCCATTAAAATCTAAAGCAATGGCCCATAGCAATAAAGTACGGAAAAATAGAGCTCTAAGTTCCTCCGGCAATTGCTCCTTGTTGTCAAAACTTTATTCCTACGGGCTAAAAAGCTGTAGATTTCAATGTCCTAGATTTTCTTGTTTCTATTTCTTCTCCTAACTAGGTGTCACCTATTGTATACTCCCTATGTACTTAGGCTATGCCTATTCTCATTAATATAATGTTTTACTTATCAAAAAAGGGGGGATAAATATTTTTGTTCAGAATTGTTAGAACTTAAAAGCTATAACCTGCATTTACCCTTTAATCTGATAAGTTTGTGATGCTGATTGCAGGGTATTACTGTTGAAGTTGGANTAACCTGCATTTACCCTTTAATCTGATAAGTTTGTGATGCTGATTGCAGGGTATTACTGTTGAAGTTGGAAGAGCTCATTTTGAAACAGAGACGACAAGATTTACAATTTTGGATGCACCGGTGAGGGAGCCTAATGCCCACAATTCACTTTCCAGACACTAATTTTCCTCTTTAGATGGACTCGTTAGAATAATTATTACTGAGGGATGAGTTGACAAGCTAGAGAAAGTGCATCACTATTTGTTAGACCACATTGTAGAAACTGATTGGAGACTTTCTTGTTCTGTCTCTAATTTTGTTAGCTCTCTCCCCATGCCAAACAATTGGTCTGCTAGAAGGATGGATTTTAGGTATCAGTTTGTTCATATAAGATGTTTGCATCACATACTTCGAACTGTTAGTTCTATAGTTTTTATGAAAAGTAATGTATAATTGTTTCAATATGTTTTGCATTTAAGATCTTTATTTCCAATGCTTAGAGATACCATCTAGATTGTATCTCT
>QEOT01007353.1:20714-51652 GCA_003123785.1 Pterocarya stenoptera | reverse complement strand
AATACTGCAGTGATCAAGATTCTAGGAGAACCTAAAAATGCAAATCCCAACCTTCTTGCCAGTCAACGCACGTATGCACAAGTGCAAAACAAAAATGGGGGAGCTAGGGACCTAATAAGACGAGCTCATTCAGAAATATTTAGAGCAGCATGTACCTTTCTACTTCGGAGACTGCATCGTGGACCCTCAACAACAATATCACTCCCTTCAATCTGAAAAGCAATTATGGTTGTGATTAAATATCATTCACGCTACCAAATCAGGATTTTTCAAAAATTTAAACTACTTAGAAATGTAGAGAGTAGGTCAAGAATCTTATTGCTGACACAACAATCTATATGACATTATGATCGGTTTCTCTATGTCCGTTTATTAACATACTTTCTCATGCTGTGACCTGTAAAAATTAGATTACTCATACAGCATATCCCAATTATAGCTTGGAAGATTAACTGACAGTCAGTTAGCTACTTGCATATCCAACTCCTAAAGACGCACTAATCAAGAACATTGATCCCTTCCTCAGAATTTTAGTTGCAAAGATCATTTTACGTAATTTGTATCTGCATTAATCATCGAAATGCACATATTTAACAATGGAACAAACAAGCACAAACCTTTAGCCGCAACTTTAATTGATCATACTCTTCATCGGTCAGAATTGATTTCCCAGCAACATAAGCCATTGAAGCTTCAAGAAATTTCTGTTCATCCGAACCTGGATGGTAAAATAAACCAAGAAAGTAATCAAAGGTTTAACATCATAAATTAAGTTATTGATTAGTTGGAAAATACATATATGTTGAGGCTCCATTTATAAAGCTCAATGCGTACTTAGCATAACAACGCTGCTTCCTTCCCACATTAACTCTTCCTTGAGATTATCAAATTCCTCATTTGACATAATAGCTTTTCCCTCATAATAGAATGCCTGGAGATCAAGAAAACAGAAACAAGCGTGCATGCTTCAGGAATTACAAAAACAGAAGTGAAACCTGGGCGATTTCTTTTTTATGTAGAGGCATACTAGTGGCCTAATCATAAGTATTATGTTACGTACGAGGTAGCAAAATACTAGAGAAAATAAATAAATGAGTAGATTCTGTAAGCATACTTGCAGAGCTTGAAGAAACTCTTGTTCAAGTTCGCCAAGTGACTTTTTCCCTTTTTTGTCTATGCTACAATAAGGCAGGATTTTACTGTCGACAACCTCGCTGTCTTCAACCCGGTCTGGAAAATTAAAAGACGAAGAAAATCCGTGGGCTTACTAATCTAATACGTATCGAATGCCATCGATTTTTCACCCCCTAATCATATGGTTACTTGTAATTGATGAAACAATACCTTGTCTGTCGGCAGTGGCCTTAGTGTTAAGCACCAAAACCCGGCGCCGAAAACATGCGTGCCTTCCATTGAAGTGAACCGACCGAACCCTTGTAGAAGAAGATAACGAAAACAACGATGAAGAAACAGGAATCAAGGGCCTTTTAAACGTGGCCGTGTGAAAACGAGGGGATGTTACAGTAATGGCTAACTTGTTAGCCATTGGAGGTCGAGCGTCGAAGGATGGGATTGAAGATCAGCTACAACGAGGATGGTGGGTATGGACAAGGACGGTGTATGATCCGGTGGGAGGGAAGAAGTTTGATGCATTGGGATTGTTTGTTTTCGGAGGGAAACAAAGACAGGACAGCTCAGAGATAAGGCAACAATGGAATGTGTGGAAGGGAAATGGAGTCGCACCTTCGTCACTCGGTTTCTGCAGTGTTTTGGTCGGACAATATCTGCCACGTCATTGTTTGGTGGTTCCTTCATTGGTGGATAATCTACTTCAGTACTTCTAGGATGTTACACGTGGGCGCTTGTTTTTCGAATGTGCTGGAAAGCCCACGCATCAGTTTCTTATTGGGTCCACAATTCTGTTTGGATTGGGAGTGAATATTAGATGAGTTAAGATGATTTGTAAATAATAATAAAATTTATATGTTAAAATTTGTGAATAATAATAAGAAAAATGTTAAAAATTCCGATTTGGATTCCCGTTTGACGTGGGAAGACCAGTTAGCCTTTTTGTATTGAGTTTTATTTTATTTTTCCTTCTCTCACATTTCTCTCATTTCTCGTATTATTTCTCTCATTTTCCTCATCCAGATCTCTCTCACTAGGTGTTTCCCCTGCCCAGCCAAACTCACTCGACGTCTCAATCTCCCCTCCCTCGTGTCTCCGTCTCCATCTCCCATGCCCAATGAATCCGTCTCCCCTGCCCGCTAATCACTGCCCAGTTCTTCTCCAAGATAAGATAACAATGCCAAATTTTTTTTCCTGGTTTTCTACGTCTCCACTTTGCCCAAGTCATTGAGTTTTATTGTACCAATTTGAGACTCATTGTGGGGTTTTTTTTTTTTTGAGACTCAGTTTTGAGTTTTTTGTTGAATTCGACTATGGCAATTGGTCATAGTGATTGGTGATTTTATGAGCACCAAGTGCTACACTACATTTCATTTTGTAGTTTTTAATCGGATAATTTTTGTCTTATAGGTTCTTAATCAGGATTTTTTTTTTAGTTTTGTATTCTAGGTTTGGTTGTTTTGGAATTTTTTTTGGACTCAGTTTTCAGTTTTGGCTGGGCAAGGGAGACGTTGAGTGTGAGATATTTGAGTGAGGGAAATGAGAGAGATAACACGGGGAATGAGAGAAATGTGTGTGAGAGAGAGAGAGAGAGAGAAATTAAAAAAATAAAATAAAACTCAGTACGGAAAGGCCAACTGACCTTCCCACACCAGACGGAAAAATATAAACTGAAATCCAAATCGAACTTCCTAGCATTTCCTAATAATAAATAGTAATGAGATAAGATAAGTTACAATCCAAACCGACTCAAATCTATCACTATGTCCAAAGAGCTTCTTCTTTCCTTCCAAAGTGGAACCTGCTAGTTTTCTAATAATTATTTTATTATCAATTTGTTGCGGCATATTATTTATTAATTTCAATTAGAAGATAAATAATATTTACAATTTAAATGTATTTATTTTTAAAAAAATGATAAATATGATACTTATTTAAAAAAAATATATTTTTTAACGATAAATCTCACTTTTTTTTTTAAATCAAATATACGAAATTTATATATTCTAAAACTATATCTAACATTAACCTATTATTTCTCTTTTGAAAGGATTTATCCGGATCTTGCCCACTTAACTTTGTACAAAATTTTTTTACAATTTTCACAAGAGTGCGGCTAGAAATTCCTGTTCCAAAATCGGATTTGCTAGGGCCCTGGGTTGTAGAGTTTCCTTATTAAATATTTTTGTTTGATCGAACTGATTCATCATATAAATATTATTAATGTTGAAGGTCTCAGGATTTTTTTTTTTTTTTTAAATAGACTTCATTTTATTCAATGTAATCGAAATTACAACTATGACTAATAAATATAAAGAAAAATCCAGATTACAAGTCAAACTACTTATCTGTTTACAACTTCTTCGCACACAAATTTCTTTGTGACGGACATTGTCTTAATTTTTATAAGCTCTTTAATGACAAAACCTTATGAGATATGAGACTCTGTAAGAGCAGAGATTTCAATCTCGATTTGTCTGAAAATATAACACTATGTAAAAACAAGATAACCAATCCCCATCTTCCCAAGGAGGAGAGAGAAAAAACTACCTTCATTCTCCAAAGGAGGAGTGGGAGAACCATCCCCCATCCTCCAAAAGGATGAGAGAGTTCTCTTGCTATGGATAACAAGTCCAATGGTCTTTTTTTTTTTTTTAATTTTTACCTAACACAAATACCAAAAAAACATAAATCCAACAAAACAGAAACTTGAAAAACATTGAAAACGGGTAAAACACTGAGCAAGGAGGCTGTAACGGTGCGTGAAGGACACGTGCCACGCTAGGAGTGTGCTAGACCATCGATCCTGAAACTAGCGAGATCGCTGACTCTCTAAATGTCGTGCGTAGTGGTAATAGAGCCTTCTATGTGGTGGCGCGTGGAGGTCACGTGCGCACTTTGACCCTTGCGTGTGAATCATGTGTCGTTCGTTTTGGCAAAAAACTTTCGACAGTTTGAAAAATCGGCAGCTTGGGAACCCCACAGGAAGGCGCATGGTGGTCGCTGGCCACCGAAAAACATCAAACATTGCTTCTCCATGCTTTGACCGAAAAAAAATAAAAATAAAATTCAAAACATCGATTGAAAAATTAAAACATTTAGAGAAAACTACATTTGAGATAAGGAAGGGAGGGAGGATCTGAAGCTCCCACCTCATGTGAGGTGGCTTTCGATTTGAATTTCTAGATAGAAGGCAGAGCTTCTCTCTAGAAATATTTTTGATCGATCCACGCCTTAATCGTAATATTGATATCTCAAGGTTTCATGATATTGAATCTGATGAAATAATTCAAAAATTGTAAATATGTTTTTTTTTTTTTTTGTGAAACTAGTAAATATGTTAGTTTTTATGTTTGAAGTTAGAACATTGATATGACTATTGGACAAACGTCACACTCACAACTTTATGTAAGACTATTTCGATCGTTAGATGTCTAAATTATATTATAACGAGCATCGACAGGATTAGTACGTGTTTTGTGCGGTGGAGATTGGAATTAATGGTGGGCCATCACTTGTTTTCATACAATGATTCATCATGAAATAAATTATTAGGGGAGGAACAAATATTACATGTAGAGTTAAGAGTCATTAAAGTAAGACAACAAAGTCGTTTACAAGTCAGTTATTGACAATCCATATATCATTAATATACAAACTTTTCACATCTCTCAGCACAAAAACTATTAAAAAATCTGGTATTCTGATTATTTTTAAATTCGATTTAGTTTCATGACAAATGGCGTATTTGTACACTAACTTTAAAATGTAATAGAGAAATATTTTAACCATTAAAAAATTACATAAAAATAAATTTATAAATTGACTTGATTATATGTAATACATCAGATTATAAAATTATTTTTAATTATAAAGTAAATTTAATAATCACATCAAATTACTTCAATTTGTAATTTATTTTTATCTAATATTTTTGTATTTGTAGTACTTATCAATCAAACAATTCTATTTCTGCTAGCTGCTAGGTTTGGATGCCAAAGCTATCTCAATTTATTTCATCTCATCTCATCATTACAATTTTTACAAATTTTTAAATAAAATATAATAAATAATTTAATTTTTTTAAATTTTAAAATAATAATAATATTCTAATAATATTTTATTTAATTTTTAACTTTTATAAAAAATCAAGTTATCTTATCTAAATGTTCAAATCCCACCTGAATGATTGGTTATCATTTAATGGCTAAGCACTCTAGGCTTCTCTTACGAGCAAAAAAAGGACACCCACATCCTATTACTTCACTGCTCATCGTGTGTGGCAATAAAAGACTACTCTCCCACTGTCCTGGACTACAACGGAGCCCGTTTCTATCATGTTTAAATATTGCTTTTATATGCTTAAAATATATATATGTATATATATATTGCTTTTATAATGCAGTTTATTTTCTTTCTTATCAAAGCCAGCCTTTTTTTCCTTATACATATAAGTCTTGAATACGTAACTCTCTCACAGACTTTTTATAAAACAAATAAACTTTACTATAAAAAAAAAATGTGAAAACTAATTTTTATTTTATAAAATCTTTTTTTTTTTAAATCTTGCACCAAATTTGTATATTTAAAATGAATTATGTTACATACAGTCATTTTTACGTATTTATTATACACTTCACTGATGTGATTGATCAAAATAATTATTTTATATTAAAAAAAGTGACGCAATTAATTATATTAATGAAGTGTAGAAAAAATACGTAAAAATAATTGCATATAAAATTTTTGATTTAAAATTTGCACTACTTTTTTTCCCCTTTCTTAAAGATGCCAAAGTGATAGGAGTAGTGATAGAGTTACCACCCATTTGTTGCTTATAGTGTGTTTGAAATTTTTTATTTTGTTCTCATTTTTTTTAAGTATTTTTTTAACATCCTTAATTATTAAGAAAAAATTAAAAATTAAAAAAAAAATCAGTTGCATTTAGATAACTATTAATCGCATATTTATTGAAACTTTTATTGAATGTGTCAAATAGCGGATTCTCATAGGAGAATTAGACGGTTAGCTTTTGTGATGTTTAGGCATGAAGTACTTTGAGCGCATGATTGTTGCTAGTACTATTTTGATACAGAAAGTGAATGAATGATGCTGGTGCTGTTTACATGCGGTCTAAACAAACCATCTATTCAAAGATACCCAATGTACCTAGTCCTTTTTTTTTTATTAAACGACCTATTGAAAAAATTAGATTCTTTGAACGCTGTTGACAATATTAGAAAAGTGTCAGCATAAGAGATATTGCGAACTAGTTGTCTTAGATAATTAATTGCCACTTAATAAGAGGTTTTTCATTTTATGAGGTGATAAACATGGATTGCGAAAAATAGCTAATACTTCAAGTCTTGTGAAACCGTATACGAAAAACAGTTTCTAAGAGCTCTTGTTTAAAATTCATAGACAATTAATGATATAGAAAATACTAAAGAATCTAGTTTTACCTATACAATTTGGTGTTTCTATTATAGTTTGCTCATGGAAGTTAGAGGTTAAGATTTTGTTAGATGGTAAATATGGCTTACTTGGTTAAGTGAGTTTGTGATTCGATTGTCGGTAAAAGTAATGACTAGACTATTATGATTGTCTTTGGAGGCAAATGCCATAATTGCTGTACCCTTAATAAAAAATAAATAATGGTTATCTCACATGTTTTTGTTGGGTACAAGAGATTCATATGAAATTCTGAAGTCGCAAATTGAGTTTGTTGAATGACATTTGAGAAATGAGAGAGAAGATTTTGAATTAAAATATTATAAAATAAAAATATATATTGTTATAATATAATTTTTTAATATTATTTTTATTTTGATATTTGAAAAGTTGAAATAATTTTTATATTTTATTTAAAAGTTTGAAAAAGTTGTAATGATTAAGTAATTATTACATGAAAAATTTAAAATTTAAAAATTAAAAAATATTTGTGTTCTTAATATTTGAATATTAAGATGAAATGAAAGCTTATCTCTATTCAAACCAGTCCTAAGTCTATCCTCTTAAATGGTGTTTTTTTTTTTTTAAATCATTAAATGGTGTTGTTTGAAAGGTCTTAAATCACGTCTTGAACAGTTTGCCCTCCACATCATACCATGTTTGGGTAAACCATAATTGCCAAAATTTTGAGTTTGTTAAATACATAAGATCGATATTATCAGTCCCACAGTACGTACGTACACATGTATGCAACATACAAAATTCTATTGTCAACATTTTTGTTGCTTCTCCTTTAAATTTTTTTTTACCTCTTAAGTTAAAAAAATTCAAATTAAAAAACAGAAACTTAAAAAGAGAAAAGGACCATCCATGTGTGGTGGCCACCTGATCTTACGATCAAGCGACCCGTGTCATTTTTTATTTTTTATTTTTGGTAAATTTTTTTAAGTTCTAGAAGTTTAAGTTTTAATCCTAATATATATATATATATATAGTTAATACATTTAAAAAGGTTTAATCAATAAAACATATTTTTCACAAATTTTAACTATCCAAATATAATTTTTAATGAAACCCATGGCTTTTACAAAACTTTATAATCTATGAACATTTTTCATTTAAATTAAGAATTTGCAAACATATCGGATATGATCCTAATTATATATAGGAAAATACTTTAATCATAAATAGATTATATAAAAGTAAATTTATAAAATGATATGACTTGATATATAGTATGTCAAATTGTAAAATTATTTTTATTATAAAATAAATTTAACAAATTTCATAAAAATATATCAATTTATAAATTTATTTTAAATAATCTCTTTCTTTATATCTATGGTCGGCAGGTAGGAAGGCGCGCAATTAATACATAGCGCAAGTCATTATATAGAGCGTTGAGATGAAGATCAACGAACCCCCCGCACCCCCCAACCCCCGCAACAGAGCCTATGCACGTTTCAGCTAACTCAAACAGTTAGCTTCATTCGTGGTGCAACTACAAATAGTGTCACATAAGAATTAAAGTTCTACAGATCATGTGGGACGGCCACAACGTTTTTTTCTTGGATTGTTGTTGGGTTAATCATAGCACATGTTGAATCTCCTATGTTTTGTACTAGAGCTTTGACCACTATAAAATTTAACACCTATTCAAATTTAGGCATTTTGCGTTGTTTAAAATTTAAAATTTGCTTGCCACTTGATGAGATGCTTTTAAACTAACTTTGCCTCTTTTTCGTTGATGTATATTTATGTATTTTTCATTAACCTCAACTTTGAGATCTCAACTCTTTAGGCACGTCGTTTGAAATAGTTGGAGATCAGGGATTTGGGAGAAGGAAAGATCAAATGGTTTTGACGTTGCTATGTTTTTTTTTTTTCCCTAAACAACATTGCCTTGTTTAGAAATTTAAGAGAGGAAGGTGAAAGTCACAGTTATTGTGCATTATCTATTTAGTCTTTGATTTTTTTTTGTTTATAAAGATCACTGGAAAATCATGAAGTAAACTTGAGTACTGAAGCAGTCTTACGTACTCTTTTCATGCAATTATTTGCGCATGATGATATAAATATGATCTATATGAGCTCCATTAAATGTGGATTTAATCCAGTTATTGATAGAAGGTTATGGGAAAATTATTATTCCACCATTAGAGAATCTAGTCAAACCTAGCAAGTAGTAGAATTTATAGAGTTCAAGTAATTAATAGAAAAATAAATGAAAACCTAATTAGAGAATCTTGACATGAGAAAAGATCGTGGTAAGTTGAAGAATGAAAAACAAAGTGATCATTTCTCTTTCTCTTTCTCAATAATGCAACAACCCCAATAATTGAAGGAGGATAAACTTTATAATGATCAAGCCGGTGTGATAAACATATTAACATGATATAATTTAATTTATAAAATAAAATTTATTTTTTAAGTGATGGGTGATCATGTATAACATTAAGCATGATTGTAGAGTTTGTTTTCTACGGAATAAAATATGGAAACTCGATAACAATTGAAAAAAAGGCCAAGAAGGCAAAAAAGTCTACGTTAGAAGGAAAAAAACTGCTAAATTATGAGTATTGATTGAAACAGAATATCAAACATGTTACCCGCAGCGCACCAGATAGAATCCAAAAAAAAAAAAAAAAAAAAAAAAAAAAAAGATAACGAGAAAAGTCTTAGGCAAAAAATAATAGAATAAGGCAGGCATATAGCATAAAAATTCAAAATATAAAACATGTCTTGACAGCAACACTCCATGGCCATTTTGGCAGGAATGTTAGTTGGTCAATGTTAGAAAAGCATATTCTTCTAATACTTTAGAACTACGTGGACTTAATGCAACTGAGTGAAGAGGAAAGGGGCCCCACAAGACCCACAAGAAAATGTTTAAGGTATGTGGTCAAGAAGGAAGCAGCTTCAGATTTTTTCATTGTACGTTCTTTGGTCTTGCCGATCGACCCAAAACAAGATAGAAATTTAAGCTACGATTAATTTGTAAGAAAATGACTGAACTTGAATGAGATTTAGGGATTTCTATAAAATCACCGATCTAAGCAATCCCACCAGCAATCTGCAGCAGATGGAGAAGATGAAGATAAAAATTTGCAGCAGATGAAGAAGATGAAGATGGAGATTTTGTGAACTCGCGTGCAGGTACAGAGTTTCTCAGGGAAGAAGATGAATGGGTCTCTTCCCTCTTCTATACGTTTCTTCTTCTTCTTCTTCTTCTTCTTCTTCTTCTTCTTCTTCTTTTTTTTTTTTTTTTTTTTTTTTTTTTAATATAAAATTAACATCTGACAATTTGATCCACGTCAGCATCGGTACACATCTTGGTCCGCAATTTCAGCAGAACCCAATTAATAAATTAAAAAAATCATTTTTTTTTTATCCACTATCCTACAAAATATTAACTCTAGAAAATCTATTTATTGTCCTTTATATCATCATTTTTTTTCATATTTTTTGATGTGACGTTGAATGATAAAACATAATAAATATTTTTTAATTATTTAATATTACATCATAAAATAATAATAAGTAGAATTACTCATATTAACCCACACCTTAGTTAGTCAATTTAGCGAAAATATCTTTATTTATTTATTTTTAAAATAAAATTACTCTGGGAGATAATATTTTTTAATTATTTAATATCCCATCATAAAATAATAATAACAAGTAGAATTACTCATATTAACCCACACCTTAGCCAGCCAATTTAGCGAAAACATCTTTATTTATTTATTTATTTTTCTTAGAATGAAATTACTCCTGGGAGGTACTGGAGTGATATTTTTCCCATGGAAGGAATAATAGTAGATGGAAATGAGGGGTTAGGTGACTTGCGTCTGCAACTTTCAGTCAGCAATTATACTTATTTTTTTGTTAGAAAAATAGTAATTGAGGGAGATGAGATGAAGAATTTGATGAATAAGAGTAATATAGTTTATGAATAGTAATGAGATAATTTGAATTGAATATTTTTTAAGTTTTGGAAAATAAAAGAGAAAAAGTTTAATAAAAAATATTATAAAGTTAAAATATTATATAATACAATTCTATAATATTATTTTTTATTTGAGTATTTGAAAATTTTGAATTATTTTTTATTTTTTGTTTTAAAGTTTGAAAAAGTTCTAATGATTAGATTGAAAATTTTATATTTGAATTATGTTTGAGAGTGAGATGTGATGAGTTAAAATGAGAATTTTAAGATAAGATCTATTTCCAAACAAGCCTTGTGTTCGATAGTGATCTAGATGGTCTCGAAACTTTTTATTTTATTTTATTTTGTGATTAGAGAAGTATTTTTTTAATGATATTGTAATTTTTTTTTTAAAAAAAATATTTAAGATGTTCAAAAAAATACATGAAAAAAATACACTTGTCCGAAAAAATTCTCGGTGGCGGTAGTGCCACATTTTTTGTTATTTAGTGTAATACTATATATAATTTTAAAATGTATAATTCTAAAGTTCATAAATCTCAAAAAGATCAATTATTTAAAAAAATAATATTTTTATATAAATTTCATATTTATATTTAAAAAAAAAAGACTAGATTTACTCATTTTAACATTGTAAATATATTTTACTTTTAACTGTTTTTTTTTTTTTTTTTTTGCTTTTTCTCCCTTCCTGTCCGTCAATTGGTTCTCCAAATCGGGCAGTTGAACATTGTGTGGATAGGTAGTTGGCAACTTGGCATGCTGCACAGCCACAGGCTTTAAATTGGATCCATCGATTCTGTGGGCAAGAACGTTGTTTTCAATACGATATTATTATACCAATTCTTCATCTTAATCTATGGACTTGAATAAATAATATTTGTCAAGTACTCCTCGATATCTTTAATTACTTTTTTTTTCTTTTAAAAAAAAAAAGTCTTCCGTTTTTTTAATAATTCTGCAGATGAAGGTGTGTGATGGCATTTACCATCCATTCTGCATGCATGCTGCAGCTTAATCACATGCCACCAAACTATATAAAGTGGAGTGGTTTTTAGAATTGAGGTTTTTTTTTTTTCATTGGATGGTGTAAAATCTAAACAGTGTAACGCACATACGAGAAAGTGCACAAAGGATGGACCACTTTTGCCCAATTTGGATCGATCGGGCTTATCCACTTGCTTTGCCAAAGAACGTGGATCTGAACTTTTGATTTATTGTCTTGTGTGGTTTAAATAAGAATTTTTATTTGGGGCAGTCCCCTCACTAGCCACTCTTATTTAATATAATGCGTAGGTTGTTAGAAAATGTATATTTAATCTTAAAACATACCTATGTAACCCCATAGTGGCCCTCATCAAAAGTACAATCTTAACTTCATGATAAGGGACACCATATAGTCATGCCACTGTGGAAACTATGCTCTAGCTCTCACATGTACAGGAGCCTATCCATTTTTCGTTGTCAATTTTTTAAAATAAATAAATAAATAAATATTTTTGACTGGTTGAAAAGAGTTGTCGAATCCAATTTGTGGTGGTGACTGTCCCAAGTGTCTCCAAGTAGGAGTGTTCTTGTGCGTGACATTACAGTCAAGAGCCCATTTTTGACGTGACAAGCGGATTTATAAATATAGTATTGCTTTACATCATCTTACACACCACACACTAAATTATTTTTTATTTTTTTTTAATTTTTTTTCAATTTTTTTTTATTTTAGTTTTCTTGAAACATTTATATTTTTTTATTCATTATCCATATAATACACATTTAATAAGAGAAACAAATAAAAAATAAATAAAAAAAATTATAGTGTGTGGTGTGTAGGTTAATGCAAAGATTAATTCTTATAAATACTATAAGAGATTTAAGTGTTCGTAATCGGTTATTTTTTTGTTAAAATAAATATATTATATCAAAATGAATTTATTCTCTTCACAAATAATTATTTTTTACTACGCATCATTTCATTAATATATAATATTTTGGTTATAAGATATGGAGTAGTTTGGACCAATTTTTTAATTATCAAAATAGTCAACCACTCCACTTTATATAGTTTGGTGGCATGTGATTAAGCTTGCAGCATGCATGCAGAATGGATGGTAAATGCCATCACACACCTTCATCTACATAATTATTAAAAAAAGGGTAAAAGATATCGAGGGTCTCAAGTCATTCATGAATTCCGGCGTACGTTTTGGATAATATTACCTATTCAAGTCCACCAAACAAGAAAGTTATACTCTAAAAGCCATAGGTTAATATGAAGAACTGATATAATAATATCGCATTGAAAACAACGTCCTTGCCCACAGAATCGATTGATCCAACTTAAAGCCTGTGGCTGTGCTGCATGCCAAGTTGCCTGCTACCTACCCACACAGTGTTCAACCACCCGATTTGGAGAACCAATTAAGAACAGGAAGGGAGAAAACGCAAAAAAAAGAAAAAAAACAGTTAAAAGTAAAATATATTTACAATGTTAAAGTGTGTAAATCTAGTTTAAAAAAAAAAAACATAAATATGAGATTTATATAAAAATATTATTTTTTTAATAGTTGATCATATTTTTGAGATTTACAAACTTTAGAATTATACATTTTAAAATTATATCTAGTATTACACTAAATAACAAAAAAGGTGTCACTACCGCCATCTAGAATTTTTTCGGATAAGTGCATTTTTTTCATGTATTTTTTTAAATATTTTAAATATTTTTTTAAAAAAAATCACAATATTATTAAAAAATAATTTTCTAATAACTAAATAAATAAATAAATAAAAGTGTAAAGACCATCTAGACCACTATCGAACACAGGGTTTATTTGGAAATAGATCTTATTTTAAAATTTTTATCTCATCTCATCCCATATCCTTCTCAAACATAATTCAAATATAAAATTTTTAAATTAATTATTACAATTTTTTCAAACTTTCAAACAAAAAATAATATTATAAAATTGTATTATATAGTACTTTAACTTTATAATATTTTTTTATTCAATTTTTTCTTTTTCATTTTCTAAAACTTAAAAAATACTCAACTCAAACTATCTCATTACTATACATAAACTATATCACTATTATTCATAAAATTCTAATATCAATCAATTACTATTTTTCTAACAAAAAAGAAGTATAATTGCTGACTGAAATTTGCAGACACAAGTCACCTAACCCCTCATTTCCATCGATTATTCCTTCCCATGGGAAAACTATCACTCCACCTGGGAGTAATTTCATTTCAAGGTTGAATAAATAAATAAATAAATATGTTTTCGCTAAATTGGCTGGCTAGGATGTGGGTTAATATAAGTAATTCTACTTCTTCTTATAATTTTATGATGTAACATTAAGTAATTAAATAATATTTATTATGTTTTACTTATAGATCTATCCTTAAATATCACATCAAGAAATATGAAAAAAATGATGATATAAAAGACAATAAAGAGATTTTCTCGGGTTAATATTTTGTAAGATAGTGAATAAAGAAAAATGATATTTACAATCATAAAGTTTACTTATTTTTTTAATTTATTAATTAGGTTCTGCTACATACAAGCGAAATTGCAGCTCGATATATGTACCGAGGCAAATATGGATCAAATTGTCAGATGTTAATTTTATATAAATAAAAAAAAAAAAAGAAGAAGAAGAAAACACGTATAAAAGAGAGAACAGACCGATTTGGGAAAAGGGTGTGGAATGGATGAAGGTGAAGGATGTGGGAATGGATGAAGGAGAAGAAAAATTTAGTAGAAAATTAATGAAGCTACCCACAAGGAGAAGGAAAAGGGATAGGGTTTTCTTTTTACTGACTTGCTAAACGCACCGTTTTAGAAAGTGGATTCAAAAGTTCAAAATTTTGCAAGAATGATTTTGCCGCTGCCTTACATTTGATTTGCAAATCCACACTGTTTCATTAAATGATTAAAGGCTGACTTTCTGACTTGCCACGTTGGATGCATAGCCGGCTCAATGACAAGGTCATTTAGGTTATTGCCTAAAGCCTCTACCCTATATAAAGCCTCCAAAAATAAAAATGAGATGATATATTTTTTTTTAAAAGAAAAAAATTGTTTCATTAAATAAAATTTTAAATAATTTGTATAGTTTTCAATGTGTGCAAGGCCCCATAATACTAAATTTAATATTTAATACAATGAGTTTTTTTAATAAGTAATACAATGAATTATTTATATTTTAAATAATTTTTTTAAAGATCTTGTTAAACTGAGGCATAAAATTATTTGTATGGAGGTCTCATTTTAAGTTGTTGTAAATATAAATTCACAAAATTGAATTTAAAGATTTTAAATAAAATCTCATTTTATTGAAAATTTTAACAATATTTCATTTAATAATTTATATTTTATTGTATTATAATTATGAATGAATCACTTAAATTTATCTTAGATCTTAATTTATATTAAACCGCCACTGAATAGATGAGTACCATATAAGAGCGCAGATCTCTTACGAGTAGAATTTTCCTTATTAATAAATTAATAATAGAGTTTATTCATTTCTCAAAAAGAGTGCGTTACTATTTACAGCGCTCGCCAGTTGCCAATACGAGAAGTTTCATGGCCGCTTCGTCTGAAATGGACATTTTCCAAGAAAAAAACTTGTGGCCGTCCCTCATGATCTCTAGAACTTTAATTCCTATGTGACATAAGTACACCAAACACAGAAACGTGCACGGATGAAGCTAACTGTTGAGTTAGCTGAAACGTGCATAGGCTTTGCCCCGCCGCGGGGGGAGAGGGGGTGGGTCCGTTGATCGTCATCTAAACGCTCTATATAATGACTTTGATGCGCTATGTATTAATTGCCTTCCTACCCTGCCCCCGCCGGGGGGGCCCTTAATCTTCATCTCAACGCTCTATATAATGACTTTGATGCGCTATGTATTAATTGCGCGCCTTCCAACCCTGCCGACCATATATATATATATATATATATAAAAGAGATTATATAAAATAAATTTATAAATTTATGTATTTTTATAAAATTCGTTAGATCTATTTTATAATAAAAATAATTTTACAGTCTCACATACTATATCAAATCATATCATTTTATAAATTTATTTTTATATAATCTATTTGTGACTAAAATATTTTCTTATATGTAATTAGGATCATGTCCGATATGTTTGCAAATTCTTAATTTAAATGAAAAATGTTCATAAATTATAAAGTTTTGTAAAAGCCATGGGTTTCATTAAAAATTATATTTGGATAGTTAAAATTTGTGAAAAATATGTTTTATTGATTAAACCTTTTTAAATGTATGAACTATATATATATATTAGGATTAAAACTTAAACTTCTAGAACTTAAAAAAATTTACCAAAAATAAAAAATAAAAAATGACACGGGTCGCTTGATCGTAAGATCAGGTGGCCACCACACATGGATGGTCTTTTCTCTTTTTAAGTTTCTGTTTTTTAATTTGATTTTTTTTAACTTAAGAGGTAAAAAAAAAAAAAATTTAAAGGAGAAGCAACAAAACGTTGACAACAGAATTTTGTATGTTGCATATATGTGTACGTACGTACTGTGGGACTGATAATATCGATCTTATGTATTTAACAAACTCAAAATTTTGGCAATTATGGTTTACCCAAACATGGTATGATGTGGAGGGCAAACTGTTCAAGACGTGATTTAAGACCTTTCAAACAACACCATCTAAGAGGATAGATTTATCAATCGTATGCCTTCTTTGGAACATCCTCAAAGAATTACCCTGCGGATTCACGAGACTCTCAATGTGAAAGATTCGGGTAATGCAAACTCACGTGCGCGACTTGGTAAAACGGGCCATTTCTTTTCCGGATGGAAGCATTCGATTCATTTTCTTGTCATTACTCTTCTAAATGACCATGGTTTCAACTTCCACAGCGAAAAAGACACCGCACACATCTAACCCTAGCTAGCTAGATATTGCATGTAGATATAATATTTTAAAGCTTTCTTCTGTCTTTTTCCTCAATTTTGTAATGCACGTTTATTTGCCTTAAAACAAACAAAAAACAACATGCATGGCATGATGCGGAAAGGAATTAATTCACTGCAAGAAAAATAGCTTTATGTGTCGCCTAAAATCGTCGCAAAGATCAGCTTCACTTATGAATCGACACAAAATGGTTAGTAATATTGTGTCTCAAAAAGCTTTTTCTTGTCAAAATGAAATATCACTGCAAAAATATGCACATTTGCGGCAAAATTGGTTGAAGCTAATGGAGGCTAGAAGTGATGCAATAGACATTCTAAACGGTAAGAAAAACCTTATTTGTGGCAATTTATATCATTGCAAAGTGTCTCAAATGTAGTAGAAAAAAAAAACCATGATTAATTATTGCCGGTAGAATATTTTCCGATGACTTTTTCTCGCAAAAAAAAAAGTCATTTGTAATATAATTTTTGGTTGCAAATAATTTTAAGTGACGATTATATATCCACAAAAAATATGTTCTGTCAGAAAGGTTGTAAAAATTTATTTTGGTCACAAATACTTATTTGCGTTGATTAAGGTTGACGTAAATAAGTATTTGCGACAAAATATTATTTCCAGAGAATATATATCATCGGAAATAGTATGTTACGAAAAAAAAAAAAACATTAAAACAGTACACATCTTACATTAAACTACAATCTATAAAGCAATTATACAAAGTACTTGTTTTATATTCTAAGTAATTACATTATATTACAATTCATAAAGCAAGTACATTATATTCTAAGTGTGCAACTTTAAACTTTTCAAGACACATCAAAGTACAAAACCTGTAAGTATGTATTATCAAGTACAACATACCAACAAAGATCTTTGTATCGAGTTCCTGCAAAAGTATTCGATGTTACCCTCAAATCATTATTAAGAAAATGCTAAAGATATCAGAGGAAACGAAAAGGGTAAGGCAAGAAGCATGTACATGAAATGTTCATCTAAACTTAGGAAGTATAAAACACTTGATAGTATAAATATGTATACATGGCCTAGTCTAAGAATCAATCCATTTTTTCACTTGTGTTAGAAGATCAGTTGTGTTAAGGTTTGGCTTAGTCTATAAAATTGATCGACATGTATCAACCAAGATAGCCATTCACATCTTCAAAGAACGTAAAATGTTTGAACTTATATTAGTATGATTAGAATTTCTGTTAGAAGGCAATTTCTTTAATAAGTTAGACTAATATACAAGACATAAACATGTACAAATTAACATATAAAACTAAACAAGAGGAAAAACAAGAAATAATTTTTCAAACACAACAAAAGAATATAAGACTCAATTAATGCATACCTTGCGATACCTATAGGTTCTAGCTCTATCTATCAGCAAAAATAGGTTTTGCCTACAAGCAAGAAAAGCACAATAAACAAGAAACATCCATAGTTGGTCTAAAGCACAAAGACCATAGAAGTTTGATAAATAGCTAGAAAAGCAGAATAAGCAATCAAGCAAGAAACTCACTAAGTCAGACAAATGTGAGCCTATTGAAACAAAAAGTAGGCTTGCTGCAGCTTAACAAAGTTCAATAAAACTTGCCCAAAAATAGATGAAAATGTTGACCTCCTTCTTTGAAAAATGCACTATCTTCCATGCACGTATGTTTTCCATATAACTCACAAGGTTTTGGCCCTATATAGAAGTGAACATGACTTGTGAACAATTAATTATCTGTTTGATTAAAAAACAAAAGGAACAGGCAGAAGTAATCAAGAACTTCAATATGATAGATTCAGAAATAATTATTTAGGAAATGCAGGAAACTTAGCTCTTAGATAAATAGCATTGGAAACAACTTTTTGTCAATTGAACTCCAAATAGATTTTAAGCAGCTCCTAACCACCATCCTTCATCAGGGCAGCCAGAGGTAATTACCAGCCTATATATGATTATATTGAAGTTACAAGAACACGCAAACGTGTTTACACATTGTAACTTATTAGAAATACATTCAAGTATGGTAATGATCAATGCAACTGTTGCAAGTAACTAATACTTGTCACTTCAACCAGTAAAACTCCCATCCTCATTGGATATTCCAACTTGATGGATAAAGAATCAAGGTTGATAATCACTCTAATAACTAATTTTCATATGTGATACAACACTCTTAAGTAGAGAAGAGAGCGAGTCCACGAAAACATTATGTACGTGCAAATAAATAACCAGGTCATACCATGTGTCATCCAACAACATTTAGACCACAAATTAACAACCACAACATAAAAAAAAAAACTTACAGAGCATATGCTTGCCATCAAACAATCTACAAGTACTCCTTGTGAACTAATTACCATAATCGAAGTAAAATAATCTCAGAAATTAAAATTTAACATAAGGGTTTGACTTGTGCATATGGGCAAAGATCACGACTGTTTGGATAGTGAGATGAGATGAGATGGTTTTAGATGAATTGAATAAAATATTGTTAGAATATTATTATTGTTTTGAGATTTGAAAAAGTTGAATTGTTTATTAAGGGTTGCTAGAGACACAAAAGGATCCCACACACACTGATGTGGCACACAATCAGTGTGCCATTTGTCTATTTTTCCTAATCTCTCATTTTTCCTCTCTTTCCTCTTTCTCCCTTTAGCCGTGCGGTTCACTTGACTCGATCTCCCCGTCACAGTAGCGTCGCCGCTCGTCGGAGGCTACCACTAGCGGCCGTTCCCCCTCACCAGTGACCTCCCGACCAGACCCAGCCCCCCACAGTGCAGCCCCTCTCCCTCTCCTCCTCCCGAAATCGAGCCTCTCTCTCACACAAATTTTCCTTCTCGCCGTTGCCAGCTCTGCCGTCACAACCCAACTGCACCACCTCACCCAGCCCCTTGTCGGCGTAAGCTTCTCCCCCAGCCACTGAAGCCCTTCTCTCTCTCTCTCTCTCTCTCTCTCTCTCTCTCTCTATCTCTCTCTCTCTCTCTTTCCCTTCTCCCCGAGCAGCATTTCCCTCTCTCGGTAAAGCACCTCCCTCTCTCTCCTTTTCTCGCCGGCAGTGCCGCTTAGATCGCCAGCGTCTTCTGTCCACTATGAGGTGGTCCCCGACCACCATGGCCAGTGCGGGGAGAGGGCACAGGGAGATGGCAGGGGGTGGGAACGGGGGGAGGGGGGAGAAAGGAAAAGAAAAGAAAAATTAGGGGGAGACGTGACATACTGGTAGTGTGCCATATCAGTGTGTGAGATTCTTTTATGGAATCTCTTTGTGTCTATAGTATTTTTCTTATTTATTATATTTAAAAAAATTATAACAATGATATAAGACAAGATTAAACCATCTCTATATCTAAACTGCATGGCCAAAGCATTCTTGTTTTCATCTAATGAGTTTGACTTGTGCATAAAGGCGACGGCTATGTTTAACATTTTGCCTTCTTTTTTCAAGTTTGCTCTGATCCCCTAGAAAACAAAGAACAAATACCCACTGATTTTTAATATATTAAATAATATTTATATATAATGAGGGGCTATATATATAGAAAGTGATAAATGTAAGTAAATATATGTATATATATATATAGAAAGTGATTTATATATAATGAATACGTAAGTAAAACTGCAAGTAAAATTATAATGGTACATAATCTTTGAAAAGCGACTACGTACTCGAAAAGCGACTTGACGATGGTAAGTGTTAGCCCGTGCTTAACCTCCGGTCAACGTCACTTTCTCGTGTCTGACCGGAGTCATTGGGTTTGGTCAGGTGTGTGGGATAGTCACGTGAACAACCGACCAGCACGCGCTCTTTCTCTGCCCCTCTTGCCATGACGGGTAGCTTCACGCCTCCTGTCTGACGGTCTGATATCTCTTTCGAACGCTTCTGCACTGTCCATTGCTGCAGTAGTTTATTAGCTTTCGGTGGGCAGACTATATCGCCGAAACATGTTCGTTATATAAAGCAGTGAGAAATGTTAGCATCGGAGTACCTATTGGTTTGCCATTTTATAAGACTTCAGAGGGTAAGAAAAGAGTACTCTGTGTCTGTGCTGCCAGAGAAGAAAGAGGCGGCAAGTTAAAAGAAAACGAAAGTACCCAAAGCGTGCTTCTATTATTACAATGGTGACTTCAGTTTTACCAAGAGTTGAGAGCTTGGCAAGCAGCGGGATTCAGGCAATCCCGAAGGAGTACGTGAGGCCCCAAGAAGAGCTAAACAGCATCGGCAACATTTTCGAGGAGGAGAAAAAGGAAGAAGGGCCTCAGGTACCGACCATTGATTTGAGGGACATAGACTCCGAGGACGAGGCTGTTCGACAAAAATGTCGTGAGGAGTTGAAGAAAGCTGCCGTGGATTGGGGTGTCATGCACCTCGTCAACCATGGCATCTCAGACGAGCTTATTGACCGGGTGAAGATAGCCGGAAAGCAATTCTTTGATCTATCCGTGGAGGAGAAGGAAAAGTACGCTAATGACCAGGCATCGGGCAAGATTCAAGGCTATGGCAGCAAGCTGGCCAATAACGCTAGCGGCCAGCTAGAGTGGGAGGACTATTTCTTCCACCTCGTCTACCCTGAGGACAAGCGCGACATGTCTATCTGGCCCAGGACACCCAGCGACTACGTGTAAGCTAAGCTCAATCTTTGTTTGAAAAAATGATATCTCTTGAATATAATTATTTCCGGAATTGATGAAAGTCTTACCGAAGGATCTGTCAGATTTATAATTCGGATAAGTTTAGCACGATTACAAAACTATTTCTTTATTTGATTATGTTGGATTCCGAGCTCTAACATTTATCTGATCCCCAAATTAATTATATATATAAATATATATATATTTATATATATACTATGGAAATCTCCGTCACCAACATTTATATATATTGCAGTGAGGCAACAGCCGAGTACGCGACGCAACTGAGAGGCCTAGCAACCAAGATATTTTCCGTTCTATCTCTTGGCTTGGGATTGGAAGAAGGGAGGCTAGAGAAGGAAGTCGGCGGCCTTGAAGAACTTCTTCTGCAAATGAAAATTAACTACTATCCCATATGCCCTCAACCCGAACTCGCTCTTGGCGTCGAAGCCCACACGGACATAAGCGCACTGACTTTCATCCTCCACAACATGGTGCCCGGCCTGCAACTCTTCTACCAAGGCAAATGGGTCACCGCAAAATGCGTTCCAAACTCCATCATCATGCACGTTGGGGACACCATAGAGATTTTGAGCAACGGCAAATACAAGAGTATTCTTCACAGGGGGCTGGTCAACAAGGAAAAGGTCAGGATCTCGTGGGCGGTGTTCTGCGAGCCACCAAAGGAGAAGATCATCCTGAAACCACTGCCGGAGGTTGTGTCCGAGAAAGAGCCTGCACTCTTCCCACCTCGCACCTTTGCTCAGCATATTCAGCACAAATTATTCAAGAAGACCCAGGATGCTCTTGCCTCGAAATGAGCCAGCAGGCATATATGCATGGTTGCCACTAAGATTTTTATTGTCAAATATTGGACATCAGACTATCCTGTGTTATGGCTCTGTTGTTTTTTCCTTTTTGTTTCATGCGGCTCCCTGGCCGTCGGTATGCCGTTGGTTATTGGTTTGTCCTTTCGATTGGCTGCTTCTCTCTGTCTCCTTTATTAAATAAAACTTCATTAAAATTAAGGATGTTTTTAATTAATCACCTATATTTGTAGGGTATTTCATCACCTATCATGTTTTCTTTCTTTTCTTTTTTGGAAATTTAATCACTGTATTCAAATTATATAATACGAGTTTTACATATCAACATTCATAACATCAGTATTTACTTGTGAACGTCCTATATCTATCATAAGAGAGGATGTCGTCTACTTGCGAATTTAGGGGCGGCTCAATAAAAATTGAGGCTTAAGACAAAATTTAAGTGAGTTATTCGTAATTATAATATAATAAAATATAAATTATTATATGTAATATTTTTAAGATTTTCAATAAAATGAGATTTTATTTAAAATTTTTAAATATAGTTTTAGTGAATTTATATTTACAACAATAACTTAAAATGAGGTCTCAATGCAGATTTTGTGCCTCAATTTAGCAAGATCTTAAAAAAATTATTTAAAATATAATTAATCCATTGTATTACTTAAATAAAAAAAATCATTATATTAAATATTAAATTTAGTATTATAGAGCCTTGCACGTATTGAAAACTATAAAATTTATTTAAAATTTTATTTAATGAAATGGTCTTTATTTAAAAAAAATTAAAAAAAAAATCTCATTTTTATTTTTGAGTCTTACATAAGCTGGGGCTTTAGGCAATGGCCTAAATGATCTTATCATTGAGCCGGCCAGCTTGCGATAGGGATCAATTGTAATGGAAATGAGATGTTAAGGAAATCTTGAAGTGAATGGAAGATGTTGATGAATTCTAGATAACAAAATGAAAAATGACAAACATGGCTGAACTCGAGATATTCACTGTTCAAGAAACAAGCTCACGAATGGTGCTGCATGTGAGAAATGACCTCAGTAGATGCTTCAATTCGAAGCATTTTCTTTGGTTCTTGTTTTGGCAAATTGAAGCTTGTTTAACGTACTGTACATTTGGTGGCTGAGAAGTTCTTCCCCACAAACATGTGTAGGAAACTATGTCAACATGCTTGGAGGCGGCCATGAGTACATCATTTATGGGTAGTTACACATCCATCTAGAGAGCCACATGCACCAAAAACTTCGGAAAACGAGGTACTTTATAAATTGTAACCATCCGATTTGCTGAGGTGTAGGATCATAGTGAACCCACCTTTTTGCTCAAACATTCAGGATCATAGAAAGTTCCCAACAGTATCAAGAAGATCTTGATAACCAAATGGGAATATGAATATTACAATAAGCAATCCTTCCTTCAATTGGGAAGTGATCAGTCATTTCAAATTGGTTTATTCAAAGGGCAGAAGACGACAAGGCTGTGTCTCTTCCTCTCGATCATGTTTCTAATTTGCCAGGTCAGGAGATATACTCGCACTCTCCTCAATTATGTGAAGAAGATATTGTTCAGTCCTGCAGGGGAACAGAATCAGGTTAAATTATGATGGTTGGGGCTCCAGATTGTGCAAATCCTTATAAAAAGTGCCACATATGGATCTTGGGGTCCAACTACAGTCAATATAGATACAGCGAGCGACACAGAAACTTCAACCACTGACTACAAGTTAAACCTTCTGCGTCAACTAATGCCCATCTAGGAATGTAGCATATTTTGCAGTATTCCCTTGAGTCAGTCTCACAAAGTGATAAAACGGTCGGTTACCAAATTAGATAGAAAAATGCTTCCTCAACATTCAAGTACTTGGAAAAAGATAAACTGATCAAATAGCATTTATATCTTAATATTTGTACTTATGGGACCTACTTGAAAAAATTAATTTTTTTAATAATAGACAATATTATTTTTTAAAAGAAATGTACGACACTTGTACAATTCATAACTGTATCTAAAATTTGTTTTATGTATTTATCTCTTTCATTACAAGTTAATAAAAAAAAAAATCTATAGAAACATGAAAGATATTGTATCGTTCGATCAGTGTAGAAAACCGTATATTCAAGTATGTCTATTCAATGTAACTTACATACAAATACATAAAATAAGAAAATGTAAAGTCTATTTATAGTTAAATAGGCCACTGATAAATAAGAAAATGCAATCAGAACATAAATACAATTACAATTAAGGCTTAATGGCAAAACATTATATTCTATAAATCAAGTTAGGAATGATGTGCCTTCAATTATTTAAATAATAATTTAATTTAAATATTTTTATACCTCATATTATTTATGTGGTATAATTTAATTTTAAAAATATGAATGGTATGTATAGCATAAAGGCGACTCAATGGAAGAGGATTTTTCTTTAATTACTACTTAAAATCAAGTCCTTCCTAGCTCATTGAATCCTTCTTCGCAAAGAAATAATAAAAATTAAAGAAAAATCTCTTCCAATGAGTGGCCGTGACGATACGTTGTGCTCCACAGTCACAGACACTGATCGCCGATCATGTGTCCCTTCTTCATCCAGAAAATGATCGTAACCATCCACGTACTCATCCCTCAGACCCCTTGCATTACCCTAGAATAAACATTTTAATGGGNTTCCAATGAGTGGCCGTGACGATACGTTGTGCTCCACAGTCACAGACACTGATCGCCGATCATGTGTCCCTTCTTCATCCAGAAAATGATCGTAACCATCCACGTATTCATCCCTCAGACCCCTTGCATTACCCTAGAATAAACATTTTAATGGGAAAAAAAAAAATGAATTGAGAATTTTAGATAGAGAGTAGAAGAAGAAGAAATAATTAGGGCTCGGAAGTTGCAGAAGCTGACCGAGTTCGCGAGCTACTGCTCTGTTCTTTCACTCACTCAGTCACTTCTTCAATCTCTTTCTCTTTTTCTTAAGGTATGCCTTACTTCCCTTTGACTTTTTGTTTCCCTTTCGATCTTCTTGCTTTATTTTCTTGCTTGTATGCACTTGCATTTAATTTTTATCATAACATCTCTTTGGATGAAAAGAAACAATGGTAAAAGAGAAAAGATCATTTATAACTAATTTAAGTTGGATTTATCGTTAAATATTCTCAGAGAGTTGATCGAGCCTGATTCAATTCAACCGTTTTCTTTCAGTCCTTGCTTATTTTATGAAAATTTAAGAGACTGACTGTCAAAGACCCTACCATTAATCCAAAAATCCTAGGACTTATGAATACTAATTTGGTTAAACCTTTAACCCTTAGGATAATAACATTCCACCATGCTTTCGAATTCGACGTCCACGGCGGCCCACTCTATCAACGTTGATCCGGTGGTAGCCATTTCCCTTTTGGCGGCTTTACTCATCTATCAGTATTTAATGACTTAACACTATGTCCAAATGAAGGACTAAGACATTTTAATCTAGCCTATAGGTTGCCCTCTCCGTGGCTTGAACCCATGGTCTCTACTTTGCTACCAATTGTTAAAGACCCAACCATTGATCCAAAAGCCTTAAGACTGTTGGATACTAATTTGGTTAAACCTTTAACTCTCGGGATCATAACACTGACACACTGTAATGGATGAAAATTACTCGGCTGTTAGAGAGGCTTAAGGGTGAAGTGGGTTTTCATTGTATTGGCTTGAATTTTATGATGCAAATTCTCGCTCAGAATAAACCTACTTACTAGGGGAAAAGTGGGAAAAAAAATTTTCTCCTGACTGACCTCAATGATATATTTCATAAGCGGAAGGGAGTCTGATCTTCATAATTTATTTTATGAAATATGCTTGGTGTTTGAATTGTGAGTCTGTGACGTTCTTGAAAAAAGAATTGGTATAATTGTTACCATGCTAGAGAGGGTGTGGATTAAATGGCATATTATAGCTTATTGTAGGGTGTGGATAAATTATAGATTAGGCTCTTGCAGAATTTTTACAAGTCAATGGATGATTACAATTAATTATCAAACGTTGATGGATTAGTGGGAAAGGGCTAAGCATTATTTTTCACCTTTATTACTTGCGACTGAAAAGCCATGGCCACCAATCAGGACTATCTGTTTTAATGCATGGTGGGAGGTTGGACTAGGTTCAAGAGGTGATGGGTGATGTTTTACACATTTTGAGCCACTTATAAGTGGTTTAGTTTGAATTGGGCCCTTGCCAATGCTTTGCCAATGCCTACGGCAGTCAAACTCTGGAGACTGTTAATGGAGAGCTGGTATTTGTAAACAGTACGACAAGATGTAGTGATGTAATGATTTTGTTCTCTATTAGTTTCGTTTTGTGCTTGAATCTATTTGTTGAACTTCTTGTTAATATGTGCATTTCCTATTTATTTGCTTTGATGCTTGTTATTTGTGAGCAATGCTAAGTTGTACTTCTGGAATATGTGTCATCCAAGATATTCAAGGGATTTCGCGAGAATTTTTAATAAATTTGGTGCATTGTTTTTTTGGTGAATGGGAAGCTCTGTATCGAGTAGGTTGTGGTAGATTTAGCACAAAGATTAAGTGCTCGCCGAAGCCTTGAATCCTCCTTCCTGGTGTTCTGTAGTTAAGTTATTACTAGGGAGTTTTGAACTTCTCGCCTTTGTGATAGTAGTGGTGAAAGTACTAATAGTTGGTTCATAAGTTGCTAGCATTTATTATCAATTGCTAAAGGAATCATTAGAAGAATGGATCTTGGGGCCCAACTTCAGTCAATATAGATGCAGCGAGTGACAGAGAAACTTCAACCACTGACTACAAGTTAAACCTTCTGCGTCAACTAATGCCCATCTGGGAATGTAGCATATTATGCAGTATTCCCTTGAGTCAGTCTCACAAAGTGATAAAACGGTCGGTTACCCAATTAGATCGAAAAATGTTTCCTCAACATTCAATTACTTGGAAAAAGATAAACTGATCAAATAGCATTTATATCCTAATATTTGTACTTATGAGACCTATTTGAAAAAATTAATTTTTTAATAATAGACAATATTATTTTTCAAAAGGAATGTACGACGCTTGTACAACTCATGACTGTATCTAATATTTGTTTAATGTATTTATCTATTTCATTACATGTTATTAAAAAACTAATATAAAGAAACATGAAAGATATTGTATCGTTCGATCAGAAAACGTATATTTAAGTATGTCTATTCAATGTAACTTACATACAAATACATAAAATAAGAAAATGTAAAGTCTATTTATAGTTAAATAGGCCACTGATAAATAAGAAAATACAATCAAGACATAAATACAAATACAATAAAGGTTTAATGGCAAAACATTATATTCCATAAATCCAATTAGGAATGATGTACGTTCAATTATTTAAATAATAATTTAATTTAAATATTTTTATACTATATATTATTTATGTGACATAATTTAATTTAAAAATTAAATTTTAACAATATGAATGATTTATGATATAAAGTCCTTCACATTGAGATGAACATATAGTAGAGGCGACTCACTGGAAGAGGATTTTTCTTTAATTACTATTTTAAATCAAGTCCTTCCTAGCTCATTGAATTTAAATCCTTCTTCGCAAAGAAATAATAAAAATTAAAGAAAAATCTCTTCCAATGAGTGGCCGTGACGATACGTCGTGCTCCACAGTCACAGACACTGATCGCCGATCATGTGTCCCTTCTTCATCCAGAAAATGATCGTAACCATCCACGTACTCATCCCTCAGACCCCTTGAATTACCCTAGAATAAATATTTTAATGGGGAAAAAAAATGAATTGAGAATTTTAGATAGAGAGTAGAAGAAGAAAAAATAATTAGGGCTTGGAAGTTGCATAAGCTGACCGAGTTCGCGAGCTACTGCTCTGTTCTTTCACTCACTCAGTCACTTGCTCAAATCTCTCTCTTTTTCTTAAGGTATGCTTTACTTCCCTTTGACTTTTTGTTTCCCTTTCGATCTTCTTGCTTTATTTTCTTGCTTGTATGCACTTGCATTTAATTTTTATCATAACATCTCTTTGGATGAATAGAAACAATGGTAAAAGAGAAAAGATCATTTATAACTAATTTAAGTTGGATTTATCGTTAAATATTCTCAGAGAGTTGATCGAGCCTGATTCAATTCAACCGTTTTCTTTCAGTTTGCGTATTTTATGAAAATTACTTTTGTGTTTAGGAGACTGACTGTCAAAGACCCGACCATTAATCCAAAAATCCTAGGACTTATGAATACTAATTTGGTTAAACCTTTAACCCTCGCGATTATAACATTCCACCACGCTTTCGAAGCCAACGTCCACGGCGGCCCACTCTATCAACATTGACCTGGTGGTAGCCATTTTCCTTTTGGCGGCTTCACTCATCTATCAGTATTTAATTACTTAACACTATGCCCATACAAAGTACCAAGACATTTTAATCTAGCCTATAGGTCGCCCTCTCCGTGGCTTAAACCCATGACGTGGTCTCTACTCTGCTACCAATTGTTAAAGACCCAACCGTTGATCCAAAAGCCTTAGGACTGTTGGATACTAATTTGGTTAAACCTTTAACCCTCAGGATCATAACACTGACACACTGTAATGGATGAAAATTACTTGGCTGTTAGAGAGGCTTAAGGGTGAAGTGGGTTTTCATTGTATTGGCTTGAATTTTATGATGCAAATTCTCGCTCAGAATAAACCTACTTACTAGGGGAAAAGTGGGAAAAAAAAAATTCTCCTGACTGACCTCAATGATATATTTCATAAGCGGAAGGGAGTCTGATCTTCATAATTTATTTTATGAAATATGCGTGGTGTTTGAATTGTGACGTTCTTGAAAAAAGAATTGGTATAATTGATTACTATGCTAGAGAGGGTGTGGATTAAATGGCATATTATAGCATATTGTAGGGTGTGGATAAATTATAGATTAGGCTCTTGTAGAAGTTTTACAAGTCAATAGATGATTATAATTAATTATCAAACGTTGATGGATTAGTGGGAAAGGGCTAAGCATTATTTTTCATAGGGGTGACAATATGTGATACGACTCGTTAACTCAACACGAATACGACACAATAAAAGCGGGTTAGGGTTTAGCCTTAACGGGTTCGGGTCAAAACGGGTTGACCCATTAAGACACGATTGCTTAACGGGTCAACCCTTTAAGAAAGTTAAAGTTACAATTATACCCTTATACCTAAAAATAAAATTGTTGGGATTTTAATTTCTATATTTTTATTGTTTGGATTGTAATTTTGGACTTGTAGTTAGTTTTATATATATTTTTTTAGATATTGTGATTTTAACATTGATATAAAATTATGCTAAACTTAACTAGGTCAAACGGGCTAATTTCGAGTTTGTTCAACCGATTTACATAAACGGGTTGGCACGACACGATCCGTTATGTCAACGGGTCGTGTTAGGGTTTGAGATTTTGACACAATAAGCTGAACGGGTCGGGTTAGGGTTGACCTATATAGTATAATATATATGTCTTGACACAATACGAACACGACCTGTTAATACGATTTGACACCCCTAATTTTTCACCTTTATTACTTGCGAGTGAAAAGCTATGGCCACCAATCAGGACTATCTGTTTTAATGCATGGTGGGAGGTTGGACTAGGTTCAAGAGGTGATGGGTGATGTTTTACACATTTTGAGCCACTTATAAGTGGTTTAGTTTGAATTGGGCCCTTGCCAACACTTTGCCAATGCCTAAGGTAGTCAAACTCTGGAGACTGTTAATGGAGAGCTGGTATTTGTAAACAGTACGACAAGATGTAATGATTTTGTTCTCTATTAGTTTCGTTTTGTGCTTGAATCTATTTGTTGAACTTCTTGTTAATATATGCATTTCCTATTTATTTGCTTTGATGGACCTATTGAAAAAATTATTTGCTTTGATGCTTATTATTTGTGAGCAATGCTAAGTTGTACTTCTGGAATCACTTATCAAAAAAAAAGTTGTACTTCTGGAATATGCGTCATCCAAGATATTCAAGGGATTTCGCGAGAATTTTTAATAAATTTGGTGCGTAGTTTTTTGGTGAATGGGAAGCTCTGTATAGAGTAAGTTGTGGTAGATTTAGCACAAAGATTAAGTGCTCGCTGAAGCCTTGAATCCTCCTTCCCTTGGTGTTCTGTAGTTGAGTTATTACTTGGGAGTTTTGAACTTCTCGTCTTTGTGAGAGTAGTGGTGAAAGTACTAATAGTTGGTTCATAAGTTGCTAGCATTTATTATCAATTGCTAAAGGAATCATTAGAAGAATGCTTATGTAGTTCCTGTAAAAATGGCAGTTGTGCCATTGTAGTTTCTACTAGGTTTGGAAGGTGATTTGACATTTCTTATATATCTTCATTTATTCTTGTGAATTTTTACCAATTCTTGGTATTGCTTATCTTTATTTTGCACTCAGTTGTTGTCCTTGGGATTCAGTATAACATTCTATAGAATTCTGATGCTCTGTATTATTTAATGTAGATGATATTGCTATTTGTTTCTTCACCAGATACCTTAGTGTTGACTTCTCTACCATCCAGCTGTATCTTCGATATACAGATGCTTCATAACGTGGTAGTTGATTCATCTGTAGGGACATGTCTTCTGATACTGCAAAAGAAAATGCATCTGTTGTTGATTCATCGGTAACTGAATGGAAACAAGACATGGGAAATTCGGATGACCCTGGTAATAATTGATGCAAGTTAATCCTAGTATATTTAATCCTCTTGTAAATTCTCATTGAAATATGAATGTTTGGTATAGGAATAATCTGAAATTTTTATGTCAGAGAGCTCTAGTTACAAAGCTAATGAGGTTAGCTATCCATCAAGGGCAGATAAAGCAGGGAACTCGTATTATCCACAGGGAATTTCCACTACTGACAGAAAGGGTAAATTGTACAATACGAGATACTTCATCATTAAGAGTTTGAACCATCATAATATCCAACTGTCAATTGA
>QEOT01007352.1:162207-176255 GCA_003123785.1 Pterocarya stenoptera | reverse complement strand
TTTTTTTTTTTTTTGTGTTTTTTTTACGGGGCTGCCCCTCTTTATTAATATTCTTTGAAAATTCTTGTTCCGGATTCCTATTAAATCACCAATAATAAAGATTCTAATAAAACATCAACCCGAAGTCTACTATTAAAAATAATTAATTATTTGGGCTGTCTCGTCAAAAAATTTATAATTTTTTTTTTATAAATTGATAAGATTTGATATAATATATTATATGTGAATTTTTTTTTTTTATCTAAAATCAAATTATATATATTTAATTTAAAATATAATTTTATAAAAGATTGTGAAAA
Source organism: Pterocarya stenoptera (assembly GCA_003123785.1). Classification (NCBI taxonomy): domain Eukaryota; kingdom Viridiplantae; phylum Streptophyta; class Magnoliopsida; order Fagales; family Juglandaceae; genus Pterocarya; species Pterocarya stenoptera. The sequence continues at coordinate 175,956 of QEOT01007352.1, read as the reverse complement.
GAAATTGCTAGCTTCCAGGAAGTTTCTTAAAAGCCGAACTTGCTAGTGGATGGCATAATTGACCAAGACATGGCCTTTGCCGGCAAATAATTGCATCTTTGGTTTTAATCCCCCGGGCCCCCCACCTATAAGTCAATGCCGTCAACTCACTTCAAGCTGAATCCTTGTACCTCACAGTGATTAATCATAGAAAAACCTTAAACTTAATTTTAGATTTTATCATCTTGAATTATACCTGATATTTTAAGTGATTTTATACGTTAATAATTTAAATAATAACACCTTAAAATATATTATATAATGTGTAATTAAGAATAAAAAAGTATAAGATGAAAAAAAAAATTCCGACATAATTTCTTCATAATTATTGACCTGAAAAGTAATTTTATACCAGACAAATGACTGCCCAATATATGTAGACACTAGACACATGACTCCCAACTCTCCAATCTTGGGTTCAAGGGAAAGGTCTTCCTCCGAGCAGCTTGTAAGGTACTACTCCACTAGCTAGCTTTACTATCTCTCTTGTTTTTCCCTGCTCTTACATCTATCTATCTATCTCCAAATTTACAAGCCTTTTTTTTTAAGTAATTGAAAAACTCTGCAGAGAGTTGTAGCTCAAAGTAAACCTAAAAGCTCAGTTTGGATTGAGAATACTCTACTCTCAATCTATCTCATCTCATCTTATATATCATTATAATTTTTACAAATTCTCACATAAAATACAATAAAAAATTGAACTTTTTAAATTTTAAAATAATAATAATATTAAAAATAATTTTTTTAATAATTTTTTACTTAATTTTTATCTTTCATCTCAATTCACATCATCTCAACTCATTATCCAAAATGTTGTAGTGCTCCGCTTCGATCTCTTGACTGCAGTGCATGTATACTAATTCCATCAGTTTCCAGTCAATTGCTGCATGCATGCTAACATCAGTTTCCAGTCAGTTGACTTGAAAAGTTAATTTACAGCAGACACGTGACTGACCTATGTAAGGCCAATTAATGAGATTACGTTTGGATAAAGCTTTGTTTTAAGATAAGCTAGCTTCCATATAAGTATCACAACTCCAACTCTCGTCTTCCTCCACATATTATACCGATCATCGACTCCACGCAGCTTGTAAGGTACTACTCCACTAGCTTTACTATCGCTCTTGTTTTTTTCCCTGCTCTTGTTCAATAATCATATATCTTATATCTATTTATCTATCTATCCCCAAATTAACAAGCCTCTCTTTTGAAGTGACTAAAAAACTCTGCAGACCAAAAATGTTGTTGTGCTCCGCTTCTCTTGACTACATGCATTGATGTATACTTCCATCATTTTCCACTCAATTGCTGCATGCTAACATCATTTTCATTCAATTGCTGCATAATTCCAAGTAGGGTTCAAATGCTCGAAGTTACCACGTACACAACTACTAGAAGGGCTGTAAGCTTTCTTCCAATTCGAAGAGTTTGAAATAAAATGCCGTTAGGCAACTGCATGGGGCAAAGATTTCTGGTGTGTTGTTTTGAGTTTGAAGAAGAAATCAACTCACATATTTTAAGTTTATGAAAAGAAAGAGTAACATAGGACTTCGGCTTATTTATACTCCATTTCACGTTCAAATATCAAGTAATACTGCATCTGTTTCAATTTAGTTCTTGAAGAAAACAATTCTGTATTCTCCATAATTTGTTCTGCAATCAGTGTACCAAGTGATATTTTTCTCATCAAGTCATTGTACTAAATAACTTATCAATCAATATGCTTCTAACTCTGGGTATTTGCTATGAGAAAATTTATTTACAAGTCTAATTTTTTACACACACAACACACTGTTGATGTAGAAGCTTTCCACATCAACTATGCGAAAAATTTATTGATATTTTGATTTTTTAAAGTTATAATAGGTCACAGTACTATAAATGATGTATTAACATACCGGCTTATGTGTAGTAAAACTCATTCGCTATATAAATATATATATACCCATTTATTCTTTTCTTTTTGTATATTTGAAGTATGAATTTGATGTAAACCCAAATTGATATGAGATATCCGGATCCAACTTCTATGTTAATTGCATTGAACTACCATAAGAAGGTGAATCTGCAAAAATATGACAAGAAAAACTAAATATTCGATTGGGGCAATATAAGTTGTTTCTTTCTTCAAAATCTTCTATTTACATCCAGTTTTGCCTTCTTAGGATATATTTCGATTCAAATTTTAGAAGTGATTCTGATTTCAACTTTGGCCAAATGTTTTGCAAGATTCTTGTTACTTACATATTTAATTTTTATGCAATAATTTGGATTTTTCATTTTTGAAAAATTCTCATAATTTCCAGTTTTTGAACTATTTAAACTCGGCTTGTGGGTTTTATGATATAATTTCGAGTTTTATTATTAATTAATATTTCTCTATAGGATTTTTTTTACATGTTTTCTTAATCACAATTTTGTTTTACACAGATGAGATGAAAGTTGTATAAAATATTGTTAGAATATATTTTTTTAATATTATTTTTGTTTTGAAATTTGAAAAAGTTGATTTGTTTATTTTATTTTGTATGAAAATTTAAGAAAGTTGTAATGATTAGATGAGACGAGATGAGTTGAGATGGGTTGTGAAAACAAAGTTTAGTTACGCAGTTCAAATAAGATGAGATAAGATATTTTATTGAAAGTTAAATAATTTAGTATATCTTGTGTGAGAATTTAGTAAAATTATAATGATTATATAAGATGAGATAGTTTATTTTTGTATAACCAAACCAGCTAGTTTCTGGTGCTTAACTAGCCATGCAGAATACGTCATAATTTCTGCAATCCAGGGAGATCCAAGTTATCCGCCCTAAAAAATACTAACTTCTTTACATTTTCGACCGTAAAAGAAATATCATTTTAGTGATCACATGCCCCTACTAAGTCCTTTTCAAGTTACTACCTATTAGCCAGGTTTGAATGAACAAATGAATATAGAATTAACAAAATGAACAGAGAAAGAAAATATCTTCCATGTGATCACCGATTTAGTACAAAGGTATAATATTATTTTCCATGCAGTTTCATTTTTCAGATTTCCAGGACTATTACTCTTTTGGGTGGAAAACAGAGAGGCCATGACCACCACTTGCATGGATCGGAATCTCTATAATGCTGCAGCAAAAGGCAACATCACGGATTTCAGAGATCAACGACCACTAGAAGCCTTATTAACTCCAAACAAAAATACAGTCCTCCATATTTTCATCACAACCCTCAACAATCAGATAGAATCCACAGAAAATTACTTTGTGGGAGAAATACTCAACATGTGTCCCTTGCTTTTACGTCAAGTCAATGTCAAAGATGAAACTCCATTACATGTCGCAGCAAGGTATGGGCATGCTAATATCGTTAAAGTTCTAATCGAATGTGCAAGAGATCATCCAAATAATCAACATCATAGAAGCGGGGTTGAAGCAGTCAGGGATATGCTTGGGATGGTGACCAAGGAGAAAGACACAGCCTTACATGAGGCTGTACGTTATAATCACCTTGAAGTGGTAAAACTTTTAATCAAGGAAGACCTAGAATTTTCATATTCTGTTAATGATGCCGGGGAGACTCCGCTCTACATTGCCGCCGAGAGAAACTACGAAGATTTGGTGTTGGAAATTTTGAACACCTGCAATTCACCTGCTTATGATGGCCCCTTAGGTAGAACGGCTTTGCATGCTGCAGTATTTTGGGATAACAGAGGTACTGCATTTATAGCTATATAAATGAATTTATCGGACAACATGAAATATTTAATAAATATCGCAGTTTTTTGGTATAACAGAGGTACTCCATTGCATCTTATATCTCGATCTCTCTTCCTATCTAAACCTTAGAGTTGGATGAGAATCCCAGAGAATTTAAATCCCATAAATTCTATCTCCTAACAAGTCGTCCGTATGTTGGTTACAAAGTTATTACAGTACTTAACATGTATTCAAATTCTTTGCAGAAACGATCGACAAAATTCTGAAAAAAATTGGAGGAGCCATAACTCAAAAAGCAGACCAAGAAGGTTGGACTCCACTGCACTTGGCTGCAGGCTCAAATCGCTGGAGGTCTACACAGCTGTTGCTGGAACATGATCCACGAGTAGCATACATGAAAGACAAAGGCGGGAGGACACCTGTTCACATTGCAGCTCATCGTGCCTGTAATCAGGTCATGAAAATGATTATAGCCAAGTGTCCAGATTGTTGCGAACTGGTTGACAACAGAGGCTGGAATGCGTTGCACTTTGCGGTGGAGGGCACTAGGCCAGATTCCGTAGTGGGATTGATCCTTGAAAATTCGTCTTTAAGCAATCTTTTGAACGAGAAGGACCACGAAGGGAACACTCCTCTCCATCACCAATATTCCCGCTGTTTCGAGTACGCGAAGAAGAATCTCATGGATTACTCCAGAGTAGATAAGATGGCCTTCAACAAAAATAACCATAATGCTTATCAAGTCACTTTAACTAGTGGAAAGTTATCGGGAATAGAGGTAACGTCCCAATCGATCTGTTCTCTTTCATCCCACCAAAATGGAACACTAATTATAAGTTACACGCTTATTGGTTTTTTCCTTGGAAAATGTAGAAGTGGCAAAGTTCATGCTTTCATTTGTTTTTGTTGGTCCTGAAATTGAGCTATAGGATATCTACCTTGTTCTCTGGGTAGAACTAGATTGACCTGGTCATTGCCCAATAAGCATGAAGCGCGACCGATTCAAGCCTGATGTGGGCTTACAACCCATGATTGTGATTTCACTGCTGCTCTCGGCCCTCTCCCCCGATTGAAGCTGTCAATTATCTTTTGTTTCATAAATTTAGCAGAGACTTCAGAAACAATTAATATATTTCATAGAGAAAAAATGCAAGTAGTATTATGCCTATATCTTGATTACGACTTTGTTTATCATAAGCTAAGTGAAAAATGCTATTGCTCACATTTATTCAATACAACAAATTTTATAGAAGATGAAAATTGGGTTAAAATCTTGGCGTCATTCGAGAAGGGTATTCTTCGAGGAGGAAACAAAGTTGATAGATCTGGAAAAAGACTTGAAGAGGAGGAGGAAACAATATTTGGAGAAAGCGGCCGAAACACACTTGGTAGTGGCTGCCCTCATCACAACCGTGACCTTTGCCGCAGCTATAACGATGCCTGGTGGTTTTGTTGGTACTGGAGGTGACCCACATTATGAAGGCTCTGCAATTTTGAGGAGAAATGCTGCTTTTAAAGCATTCATTATCACTGATGCCATATCTTTAGTGCTATCTAGTTCTGCTGTTGTTACTCATCTATTCCTGCCAGTTTTGCTCTGGAATTCTCAATCTGATAAAACTCACCACGCTTTACTCGAACTGGCCTACCGGTTTATTTTGATGGCCATGGGAGCAATGGTGCTGGCATTTATCACTGGTGCATATGCTGTGTTAGCACATTCCTTAGATCTTGCCATTACCACTTGTGTTATTGGGTCATTTGGCTTCCTAATCCTCTCTTTTATATGTGGAATGTATAGGAAGGATCTGTTGGGATCACGTGCGAGACAGAAAAATAAACCCAGACTATAGAGAGACAAGATTTAAGTGGTTCGGCAACTGCCTACGTCCACTGTTGCTGTGTTTCACTATGAAAACCGAAATTACAAATCTGTGAAACTCTCTCTGTTTTCGTCACTCACTTCTCACCACTATACACACTGCACTCACTTCTGTTTTGCACACACTTTGCACATCTCAACACTTCTATTTATAGCAAGAAAGGAGAAGGAAAGCTATTGGAGTAGTTGAGCAATTTCCGGAGTGCAATCCGCACCTTTTGTTTTTGGTGCAGTGATGAGGTCTCCATCTGCAATGATGAGGTGCACCACTTGCATGAGACTTTGTCTCCATCTGCAATGATGAGGTGCACCACTTGCATGAGACTTTGTCTCCATCTTTAACAATCTCCCACTTGGAGACAAATGAGTCTTCATGTCTTCATAGCGTCACAGCAACTTCAAGTCATGCCTTAAGTATGGAGACCAACTGAAGCTTTACACAGCTTCAGTTTGTCAGCAATAACTGCTTTTGTGAGCATGTCTGCTGGGTTCTCTGTTCCTCGAATCTTTTCAAGTATCAGCTGTCCACTATCGAGAAGGGATCGAATAAAATGGTATCGCAGCTGTATGTGTTTTGTTCTGGAATGAAAGGCTGGATTCTTTGCAAGAAAAATAGCACTCTGACTGTCACTGTGCAAAATACCTTTTTCATGCTTCTTTCCCAATTCTTCCAAGAATGACTGCAACCAAATCATTTCCTTCCCTGCTTCAGTTATTGCAACGTATTCAGCTTCTGTAGTTGAGAGAGCAACAATCTTCTGCAACTTAGAAGCCCACGATACAGCTGTATTACCCAGCGTATACACGAATCCAGTAGTACTTTTCCTGCTGTCAACGTCACCTGCTAAATCAGCATCTACATATCCTTGTAGCTTTAAACTTGCTTTTGTAAAGCATAGTGACGTATCTGACGAGGCTTGTAGATATCTCAAAATCCACTTGACTGCTTCCCAATGCTGCTTTCCTAGATTACTCATGTACCTGCTCACAGCTCCCACTGCTTGTGCAATATCTGGTCTTGTACAGACCATGGCATACATAAGACTACCAATAGCAGATGCATAGGGTATTCTGNTCCAAGATTCCTCTCTTCCAGTCCACTCACTGACATATAGAGAAGAAAAAGTAGAAGGGGGAGAATTGAGAAGAGGAAGGGGGAGAAGGGAAATCGAAGGGGGAGAAGCGAAAGAATAAATTAAAGTAGAAGGGGGAGAACTGTGAAAGGGAAATCGAAGGGGGAGAAGGGACTTGCGGCATCTGGTAGAGGAAGAAGTGCTGCAAAACGCACTGTTCTATTAATTCTAAACGGTGCACTTTGAATCCACGTAGGAAGTAGTGCACGGAGCTGCGGACGATGCCTGCATCCAGACTTTTTCTTTTGCAGAACATTCACCAATTCTCCCAAACGAAAGCATATATCCCCAAACAAAAATGCTTAAGACAGTCGCCTAACTCAAGCGCCGTGTAAACGGCTACTGAGTTGGCAAAAAACACTATATTTTGTGTTTTTGAGTTCTTGTTTGTCCCGCTGCACCCTCCCTCTCCTCCATCCCAAATCTCATTGCAAGACCTTCCCTCTCTCTCTGGTAATACCGAAGCCAACCCCGCAAAAATGGTCCTGGAAAGAGTGGAGGGATAGGCCAAGATCTTGGGTGGGGTTGGAGGCTCTTGAAATTATTTCAGGTGGGCAGTTCTGGAAATTGATAGAGGAAGTTGCAGAACTTGTCGGTCGGAAATAAAGATTTCAAGGTATCTGTGATGGCCTCAGAGTCTAGACTTGGTGGAATGAAGGTTTTTTTTTTAAAAAAAAAGACTGAAGTTCATAACCCAGATATATGTAGTAGTATCGAAAAACAAAACCAAGCTTGACCCATTTAACAAAACACCCAGAATCTCCAGACTTCAAAACTAACCGAAAATATAAAAGAAAAACAAAGGAAAAAAACATACCAAAACACAAAGCTAGAAATAAAAAAGGGAACTAAGGGATGGACTTAGATCTTTACAATAAAAGCATAGGAAATTGGGTATTGAACAGGGGACTGAGAACAGCCATGAATACTAATCAGGCTTTCATATGCTTGACCTTGTAACCCTTTCTTGCATGATTCCCCAACAATCCTCACCCCCTTCTTCAACAAGATCTTGAGCCTCTAGGCACTCTCCTTGACTTGCTGCTCGAATCCAGCCATTTGAAGGTTGAATTGTCATCTGGGTTCTCAGCTAAATCCAGATTCCTAGCCTTCTGATTTTGCAATTTCTAGGAGCTTTTTGATTTCTTGTACTACTCTCTCAATTGCTTCTGTTTGTTCTTGTTGTTGCTTGTTGCTATTTTATCTACTACTGCCACAAACCAAAACCCACAAAGACGAAGACGAAGACGAAGACGAGACCCACGAATATCACCAAAATGCTCTCTTGAACTTCATCTACCCGCATCAAGAGACCCCTCCCTTTGAAGACGAAGAGCTCGGGAACTTGTCGTCTATAACTTTTTCTTTCAGATGCCTAGCTTTTTTCTTCTATTTTTGTATGTTTTCAAGACGCCGTCATTTTTAATTTTTCCACGTAAGCACGGTTTGCATCCCGCTTGCACACACCGACTGCCTCTAGCATTTCTGATCCCCAAAACACTTATGTTATGTTGCAATACCAAAAATACAGTAAAGTATCAAAATCATTCTTGAGAAAACACTGATTTCCAAATAATGAAGCCTAAGTTGTTTACAAATGTTCAGTGCATGGGCTAAGAATTTGTTGAAAATCTTAATTAGTGGGCTCTTTAACAGAGAGTAACTGTAATATGGTAAAAATTAAATATTGCTCCACAAAAAATAGAGTGATAAATTAATTTTTTTTAAAAACATACAATAAGTTTTTCTTTTCATCGAAATATGGCATTTTCACCCTCTAAGGGGGGGAAAAAAAGGGAAGGCAAATTTTCGAATTAATAAAAAGTACTATATTTGGTAACAAAAGGCTTTCAGAATTATTTCAAGTCCACCAAACTTAATCAAGTCATGGGTCCAATTTGTTTGCTTGTTTGTTTATCGCAATCGAAAGAGAAATGATAGTTGCATTCGTGAGTGCGCAAGCTCCGTATAATTATTTTAAAAAAAGTAAATAAATACGGGACCCACATAAAAAAAATGAAAAATGCTAGAGGCAGTCGGCTGGTGCAAGCGCTGGGCAAACGGCACTGACGTGGATAAAATAAACCATGCCGTTTTCTTTTTTTTTTTCGTTTGCCCCATTTCCCCAGCTCTCCCTCCTCTCACAAAAAGCCCTTCTGTTTCTTTGAATCAACTTCTAAATACAGAAAACACCAGAACCAATCTCTTTTCGATTTCAATCAATTCTTCTGTTTCAGTCATTGAAATCTCAACAATGGAATAAGTCCAAGATTTATTCATATCAAACAAAAAGGAAAAGCCATAATTCTCAAGCTCAAATCAGACATCTAAGAACAACAAAACCCATGATTCTTACCTCAAATAGCAAGCTTTCTAGACTAAAAATGAACTCACAAGTCCCAAAATCTCTTTGTAATCAAATCCAGATTCACGCTCTTAAAAAAAAAAAAAAAACCCACTAGAAAGACAGATGGGAACATGGTGGAGAGGAGATGGGCACCCAACACAGTTGGATCGAGGCAGAAACCCAGAGAGATGGGTTTCAATCTGCAGATGGGTTTCGATCGGCAAAGAAAACTTGACAAATGAGTTCAATCGGCTTTGGTCTCGCACGGAGTAGTGCACGGCGTCTACATATAAGATAAAAGTGAAATGTAGGATAAAGTGAAGTTCTCCGGTACAGAGTACTAGGCCATCAATGCATCTCACTTCTATAAATCACATCCATGGCATTAATTCTCTTTCAGGTCCGATTTATTTTTATTTATTTATTTTTTTAAAATCAACTGACGTGGTCATGCCAACTGCACGGCGTCTACGTGGGGAGACTGCATATAGAAGAACTGAAAAAAAATAGACCCCACTCTTTTTCAAAGCGACTGCACGACACTTGCGCACTCCACGACTGCATGTAGTATTACTCATGTAAAAAAATTTCTAGTCTTCTTTTTTTTTCAAATCTTTATTTTATTTTTCACAATGGAATAATTTAAGTTCTATTGTAATTTAAATTATATTTCGCTTTAATTAGTAAAAAAGTTAATATGGACTTTACACCCATCCACCTTCAACATAATTCACTTACCTACCATGGTACCTAACCAATTCAAAGGATCATAATCGAGCGACCTTTATTTATTTATTATTATTTAAGAGTAATGTTGCCGGATAGAATTTAGATTAATTATAGTGGTTAGTTTCAATGGCTGATCAATACAGAGAAGATAAGAGATTTACTAAAAAACACAGAGAAAATAACTCTGATGTTCAATTGAAAATTTTCAAAACTCAAGAATTTCGAAATCAACCTACAAGTCGGGCTGAAATAGCTGAAAATTTGAAATATCATAATCTTACCAAAAGTAGCAAAATCCCAATAAACACACCAAAAATAAATACGTAAATAAAGAAGTAATTTGCTAAAAATTCGGCCAAAATCGAGTTCAAAATCACTTTCTAAATGAGAAATGAAATAATACCATAAATTATAGAAGACAAAAAATATCTAAAAATGGGGATTCGAAGGGGAAAACAATTGATCTTGGGCTCGAAAGCGATGCACACGGAGCATAGCATGGTAACAATGGCGTGCACGCTAAAAAGAGTTTTCCGAATTAGGGTCATATGCGCGAATCAGCGAATCAAATACTCGTAACATTTACGAGTATAGCATGGTAACATTTTACTAATGTAACATTTGAACATTTACTCGGTCACTACCTCTCACATTGGCACTGTATCTCTTTGATCTTCTCTACATCTTACTGATGTTTTATGTGTTCCATCATTTACATTTAATTTAATCTTAGCTAGTAAGCTCATTTCTACTAACTCTTGTTGTCTCATATTTCTCTTTGATTTTTGTTTCATCCAAGACCAGCTGTCATGGAGGACGATTGGTTTGGCTAAACGGCATCATGGCCTTTATCATTTGCTGCCACCCTCTTCATCTTGCACATATTTTGCTTCCGTTTCTGCTTCTTCAACAACTTTATGGCATAGAAATTTAGGCCCTTTCTTTTTCTCGTTTATCATCTTTGAATAATGATGTACTCAATATTTCTATTTTAAAACATGAGCATTGTAATGTTTGCCCCTTAACAAAACAACATCTTTCTTTTCCTATCAGCAAAATGTTTTCTACTTTCTCCTTTAAACTATTGCATTGTGACATATGGGGACCAATGCCACTTGCTTCTCATGATAGTTCCAAATATTTTTTAACCATAGTGGATGACTTTACAAGTTGTACATGGTTCTATCTCATGAGTCACAAATCACATACTCGTTCTTTATTATCTTCTTTTATTAAACTCATTGAAAGGTTAAAATTATTCGTAGTGACAATGGCTTGGAATTTTATATGCAATCTTTATTTGCTGACAATGGTATCATTCACCAACGTAGTTGCATTGCTACATCACAATAAAATGGTGTAGTTGAACGTAAACATCAACATCTCCTAAACGTTGCCCGTGCCCTTCAGTTCCAATCTCACTTACTCATACAATTCTAAGATTGTATCCTCACAGCTACTTACCTCATCAATCGTGGTTCCACACCTCTACTTTCTGGTTGTTCACCCTATGAAGTTCTTTTTAACTCCAAGCCAAGCTACTCTCATCTTCGAGTCTTCGGTTGCCTCTGTTATGCCTTTACCATTGCTCATAATAGGTCCAAGTTTGACCCTCGTGCCCAAGCTTCTGTCTTCCTTGGATACCCATTTGCTACTAAGGGCTACAAGGTTCTTGATTTACAGACCAAGCAAACATTTATATCAAGCGATATACACAACAAGAGAGGCTCGATTACCATAAGACATTTTCTCCAATTGCCAAACTTGTAATTGTCATATGTTTACTTGCTATTGTTGCTACACATAATTGGCACCTTCGACAACTCGAAGCCAACAATGCATTTCTACATGGGATCTTCATGAAGAGGTCCACATGACTCTTCCTCCAGGGTTCACTCGACAGGGGGAGCACTCAGTTTGTCACCTCAACAAATCCTTGTATGGTCTAAAACAAGCTTCTAGGCATTGGTTTTCCAAGTTCTCATCTGCATTACTTCATTGTGGTTTCACTCAATCCAAATCAAATTACTCTCTCTTTACTTGGCACGAAGGTTCCTTTTTCATAGCTTTACTCATCTATGTTGATGACATAATTATTGCAGGTAACAATCGCAGTGCTATTGATGAGCTAACAAATCATCTAAACACCCATTTCAAGCTCAAAGACCTTGGTGATCTTAAATTCTTTCTTGGCCTTGAGGTTGCATGATCTAAACAAGGTATATCTCTATGTCAACGAAAATATGCACTGGAAATCCTTCAAGATATTGGTTTTCTCGATTCCCGCCCTTCCTCCTTCCCAATGGAGCAAAATTTGAAACTCAACAATTTAGATGGACCACTCTTGGCTGATATTACTACTTATTTTTGACTCGTTGGACAACTTGTCTATCTCACCGTTACACGTCCAGACCTCACATACTCTGTTCAAGTATTGAGCCAATACATGTCTACTCCTCGGTAACTACACTTGGATGCAGCCCATCGTGTGCTTCGTTGCGTCAAAAACTCACCCAGCCAAGGATTTTTCTTCCCATCTCACAGCTCCATGCACTTAAGGGCTTATTGTGATTCTTATTGGGCAAGTTGCACGGACAGTAGGCATTCCGTTACAAGTTATTGTATCCCTTTTGGTAATTCTCCAATCTCTTGGAAATCAAAGAAACAAAGCATAGTTTCTCGCTCATTTGCTGAAGCAAAATACCGAGCAATGGTTGTTACAGTTTGTGAGATCACTTGGCTCATTTGTCTCTTGAAAGACTTAATTATTTTGCATCCCCAGCCAGCTCTATTACACCGTGTCAACAAGGCAGCATTGCACATTGCCTCAAATCCAGTCTTCCACAAACTCACGAAGCACATTGACATTGATTGCCATGTGGTTCACGAGAAGCTTCAAAGTCGTTTGATATCAACATCTCATATCTCTTCTTCACAAAACATTAGTGATCTTTTCACTAAAACCCTCGGAGCTGCTCACTTATCTAGATTGTTTTCCAAGTTGGGCGCTTCAAATATTCACCACCCAACTTGAGGGGGAGTATCAAAGTCATTATGCCATATTTCTCTTAGCATTATTTGTAACAAACTTAGTCGTGATAAGATAAATATATACTTTTGTATTTCAGTTATTATGCCTTATCATGTACATTCAAGATCTACCTTATCTGTAACATCTATATATTTATATGAACTTCACAATAAAGAAAGTAAGAATTTTCTCCACAAGTTTCAATATTTGCCATTTTTTGAGTGCCACTTTATTTGTTTGCTTGGTGATGATATGGTTGGCAATAATTGTAGACTGGAGAAGGTAAAACTCAGCTGCTTGGACAACAAAGTCAAGATTATAGGCACGTTGCTCTGCGTTGTGGGTGCTCCAACATTGAGCATAATGCACAACACCAGGGTTACAGCAAGAGAGGTTGAACTAAAACATCCCTTACCTGATATTGCCTTAGACACACAAAAGATCATAGGCTGCCTTTACCTCGTTACTACAATTTTGGCTTTATCCAGCAATGTTGTATTGCAAGTAAATTTTTGTAAAAGAACACAACACCTATTATTGCAGTTGTTTATATTGAAAGTATTGTTACTTTCGTTTAAATCTGTGGATATGGAGATGAATGACAGGCTAAAACATTGAGTGATTTTCCAGCACCAATGTCGTTGTGTGCAATAACATACATGATGGGTATGGTTATGACTACAGTTGTCCAACTATTTGATATTGGTTGGCCACTTGTGAATATCAGAGACTTGATTGCCTTTTCTCTACTGGTAAATATCCCCTTCCCTAGCTCAATGCTTCTAGTATATTCATTGCTCATCCATTTATATAATATATACCTTGTAAACATTTGAATGTGCATGGAGGTTTTGTGAGTGGAGTATGTGTAAGCTTCAATG
>QEOT01007352.1:140255-151773 GCA_003123785.1 Pterocarya stenoptera | reverse complement strand
ATCTCCCTTCCTATCTAAACCTTAGAGTTGGAGGAAGAATCCCAGAGAATCTAAATCCCGTAAATTCTATCTCCTAACAAGTTGTCCTTGTGTCGGATACATGTCGGGTTTGTGGAGCCTGATTTGTTGTTGTGGCGGCCCGACTTAATGATCTGACTCATCAATGATTTGTTACGGTTTTGAGTGGATATTCAATGAGGCTTGGGCAGAGAAATTCTGGCACTGTTTTTGACTTAGAAAGCACCAAGACAGAAAATTCGCTTGACAATTGCTCGACTTTCACCTCGAGTAAAGATTAGACAAAAAGTTCTTTCGAGTCTCGCTCAACAGTGGGCTCAAGTGAAGCCCAAGCAGAGTGTTTGCATGACTCGGTGCTTGAACGAAAACCAGACGGAGAAAAATCGCCCCAAAGTATATCTTGTAATTCCTCAATATAATAAAATTCTCTAAGTGTAACACCCCAGTTAAAAACACTTTAGGCCTTAAACCCTAGTAGCTATGACCCTACCTAAGTAGAGGTTGTGATACTTATGAAAAGGGGATTTTGGAACTTGAGAAGGTTATATCATTGGTTTAGTAGTATTATTTTGGAGAATTTTAGTGCTTTATTAATTTTGAGGAAAGATGCCAAGAGGCTGATGGAAGAATGACACATGGCATATTGGAGATGTGCAAGCTTGATGGGGCCTAGGTATTTAATTAAAATACTAGATGGATTTGGAGAAGACCCAAGAATGGTTTAATAAGGGCCATAGTTTACTAAACTTAGATGGGCTAAGGATAGACACAGGCTTTAAGCCCAACTTAGAAGGCATAAGACTATTGCACTCAACTTAGTAAGATTTAAGGTTATTGGTCCAATTTAGAAAAGACCCAAAGTTAGGACCCAACCTAGTGGACTATTGAGGCCAAGGAAAGGCCCAATAAATCTGGACATGAGGATCATGGATAAGTCCACTTCTAGGCCCACAACAAAGGCTTGTTCATATGGCCCAATCGAAACCCAACACTTGAAGCCCAAGCCTTGTATTTCATTTCACTCTTCCAACTAGGACCCACATACACTATACCATTGATTTTCATTCTACCCAAGCTCAACCCACATGTCCCTAGGGTTCATTTTCAACCATGGTAAGGCTTCTAACTTGAGTTAAGATTACTATTCATCACACCCATGAATAGTAACTCAAACATTAGGACTTTGCATAGTTTTCTTCAAGCTCTTTTCTTCATAATTTTAGATCTAAAGTTTTTGTCTTTTGCACTTATTTTACATCACTCTTAGAAAATCATTGAAGGATAGAACTAACTCAACCGATGTCATTTGAGGTAAAGGCACGTCAATGCCACCAAAACCCACCAATCGGCACCTAGGTGCAAAACCATGCAACCCTTCAACAAGCCACCAAAACCAATGCCCCTTCCACACATTTTTCAAGTATATTTTTGCACCATTCAAACCTCATGATATCGCCTAAAACCAGAGCTAAGATCTGGCCAAAAAAAAATTCATAAGCCAAGCCAAAATCACAACTATTTCTCCTAGGAATTGAAGTTTTGTTCCAACCGAGTACCCTTGCTTCTTCAAGGATTTTCTGCACCAAAGCCAGCCACCTCCACATGCTACCACCTCTGCCCTTTAGTCCCAAGGAAGTGCTTCAACGCACTCAAGTACATGCTTGTTTAATTATCTCCCAAAGGCAGCAAAAACCAATTGCCAAATGGAATGGTGATGAAGATCAATTTGATTGAAACCCATGCACTTCCAAACCCTTCTTTCATTTTCTACCCAAACATGATCACATGGCAGCCAATCAACCCTCCCTTCCCCACTTGTAAAAGCTACCAAATAAAGGTTATCATAGCCACAAATCAGACCAAGAAAAATGGGACAAAAGAGGAATCAAAACTGGACAATTTTGGAGGAACCAAAACCGTTGGCCATGGCTTATTCCTTGTGAGTTTTGTTTCAAAATCCTGAACCAATGCAGTCCCCTGCACCTATGGACACCTTCTAGCACTTGACCATGGTATAATTATGAAGCCTAAGGCCACTATTCAACTGACCAAAGTGATGACACAACTGAGTTTTTGCCCTCAACACTCTACCGCTCACATCCACCACTCACAACCCTTACCCTTTAGCCAAATCGTGCCCCTCCTTGTCTCTTACCCCTCCATTGAGTCCTATAAATACCACCATTCTTGCCTTACTTCCTTAGACACGTCCATCAAGCATTCTCCTAGCATTCTTGAGAGAAAAGTACTCCTAGTGTGAGAGAAGTGTGAAACCGAGTGGGTGGAGAGTGAATTTTTTTACCGAGTTGATTTTTGGAGCATAAAAGCCACGTTTTGGTGAGTAATCCTACCCTATTTTTTTGTTGGGTGTTATAATGGCATGTTATGATTTTAATTATGGCATGATAATGAGGATTTGATTGAGTCATATGAGGTTTAACTTGAAGAAATGCATTTCGGTTCAGATTTGGAGTCTTCCTTAAATAAATTATTTTGGGATGAAATTTTAGCCATGACATATCTTGATATGATCTTATATGTTTTAATAATGTCTTAAAATATTTATTGAAGGTTTAAATTTGAGGAAAATAGCATGCCATGATAGGTTTATAAATCAATATCTTGTGTTAATCATCAAGCATGTTTCAGTTTCCACTTGGTTGAAGTTTATCTTGAGAAATCTTGGCTAAGTTTCCAAATCATGAGTGTTAACATCTATAAAGGCTTTGTTATCAAGATAAGAGTTAGAATACATGATTCATTTAGGCTTTAAAACTCACACTGACAAAGAGAAGCTAGAAACATCATGCATACACTTGGTTTGATGGTTTTGTGATGTTTTGGTGTAAATCAATGCGTAAGTGTTGCGATAAACTCATGTGATTTGAATCTAAGTTATAAAATTATTCCCAGGATCATATTTAAGTTTTGATACTTGATGAATTTAATCACTCATGCATCCAAAGAGGTTACAAGATTGAAAATCACAAAAAAGGCCCACAAATTGCATGCCACGGGTTGGATGGATTTGGCATAGTAGTTAATTGATTCATACAATTCTAAGCTCATATATGGATTTAGAATACAGAAAATATGAGGTTTGTAAAATTTTGAACCAAAATACAAATAGTAAAAGTTTAAAGCCTAAATAGCAATTTCGGGAAATTGTAGGGTTCTAACACCCGTAAAGTTTGTAAGTTAGCTTCTAACTTACTTTTGGATAATGTATTTGTAATTCTTATATAAGCACCACATTTATATTATCAATTTCATTTTGATCATGAATCATCATCTGATACATCATTGAGCATTTGATTACTTGCTTACATTTCATGTGAAATTCTCTTCATTTTAGCATATTGCATATAAATGTCATTTTTCATGAAGCTTACTATAGATGCAAATATCATGAAATACATTTTTTCAAGTATTGCATGAAAATAAATTTTTGTCAAGACCCCAAAGGCTAGGATGAAGAATTATTCTAGTGGAACTCCTCTGTCCATTTTGGAGTGGGCCAAAATGGAGTAGTAACCATTGGATTGACAAAGAACTGTCAACGAGTTTCAAATGGATTCTTTTTAAAGAATGCCGGAGCGAAGTCATATATGGCACCTAATGCTGGTGGGTGCAAACGTTATGTTGATTTGTTATGATGATGTTATGTTATTGATTAAATGTTATGGTATCAATGCATTGTGTAACGAGTCTGCAGACAATGTAATTTCAATATGAGTTGTTCTACAGTCATCGATAGGTACTTATAATGCATATAGGGGAGCTATAACGACACCATACATTATGTTATGTTAATGATGGCTCTAATGAATAAGAAAATGTTATGCTTTTGAGAAGATGAATCAAGAAAATGTTCTCTATAAGAAAATCATTAAAATTCTTCAGAAAAGATGTTGAGGAATCTGGATGAGAGACAAATACGGATTTTTTTGCATGCGTCTCATGTTTATCATTAATCATGCATATCTTATCTCTGTGTAAGTTGGTTGTTTAACTTACTGAGATTTTAAGGAATCTCAATATGGTAGTCTCACTACCATTCTTCCGGAATGATAGAAGTTGTGTCAAGACCGACATACAACAAACAGGATGAACCGTTGGCTTCAGATGTTGAGGATGAGCCCGATCCTGAGTAGAGGCTAGATTTGATTTAGTATTTATAGCGATGACTCTATACACCATAGAGCGGATGAGAGAATTGATTTGACTATGAACTTTGATGTAGTATCTATATTAAGGAGATTATATTTGCCACTTTATGTTTGAACTTATGCCTTACTTTGTGGACCTCTTAAGTGAGGCATCATCTATTTATAGTTAATTAATCATTTGGGATGTTTAGTTCATTCTTGCATAAACCTTTTTCATAAGTCACCTTTATTCCGCCGCAATTATTGCATATTACTAGTTGCATACTAGGATGCATTGTATGTCTTGACCCTCTAAGTCTCTGTCCAATCCCAAACAGAGATTGGGGGCTTCACATACAGCTCCGTGGACGTAGGTGTGCACCCCATATAATAATGATAAATGTAGATGGTGTATGAGATCTCACATTGTTTGGGAATGAGAAATTTTTGCTCTTTATAAGGTTCCAATGGGGCTCTAATTGTTTCATTGACTAGTCCTTTTGGAGTATAGGCCATGTGGTTTGGGCCTTCCATTGGAGCATTACAAATGGTATCAGAGCCTATCTCAACTAGAACTGTGAGACTTGAGCCATGCCACTTACGACGAATTGGCTCGACGAGGATGGTGGGAATTTAAAGAGAGAGATTGTGACATCTCATATGCTAAGGATAAGGGTAGGTGGTATATAGGATCACACATTACTTGAGAATGATAAGTTATTGCTCTTTATAAGGTTCCAATGTGACTCCAATTATATCATTGACTAGTTCTTTTGGAATATAGGCCATGTGGTTTAGACCTTCTATTGGGGCGTTACAGTAGGTACATTACCGGACCATGTAAATTTGTTTCGTGTGATTGATCGTTTGATTATTTCTTGTTATTTTTACTTTATTGTCATCGTTTTTCGCAACAATACAAAGTTATTACAGTTGTTAACATGAATTCAAATTCTTTGTAGAAACGATCAAAGAAATTCTGGCAAGAATTGGAGGAGCTATAACTAAAAAAGCAGATCACCGAGAAGGTTGGACTCCACTGCACTTGGCTGCAGACTCAAATCGGTGGTCGTCTACACAGCTATTGCTCGAACATGATCCACAAGTAGCATATATGAAAGACGAAGAAGGGAGGACAGGTCTTCACATCGCAGCTCATCGTGGCTATTATGGGATCATGAAAAGAATTATAGGCATGTGTCCAGATTGTTGCGAACTGGTTGACAACAGAGGCTGGAATGCGTTGCACTTTGCGGTGGAGAGCAATTGGCCAGATTCTGCAGTGGAATTGATCCTTGAAAATTCGTCTCTCAGCAATCTTTTGAACGAGAAGGACGCCGAAGGGAACACTCCTCTCCATTACCAATATGCCCGCTGTTTCGAGTACGGGAAGAAGGATCTCATGGATCACCCAAGAGTAGATAAGATGGCCTTCGACAAAAAGAACTCAATGCTTATCAAGTCGCTTTAATTAGTGAAAAGTTATCGACAAAAAAGGTAACGCCACAATCAATCTTTTCTCTTCCATCCCACGAGCACTAATTACTTACTCGTTTATTGGGTTTTTTTTTTTTCTCTTTGGAAAATGTAAAAGTGGCACAGCTCATACTTTCTTTTCTTTTTGTTGGTCCTGAAATTGAGGTATAGGATAGTTTCTTTGGGTAAAACTAGATCGACCTGGTCATGGCCCAATAAGCATGTCGATTCAAGCCTGTCGTGGGTTTGCGACCCATGATTAAGGTTTCACTGTGGCCCTTCTACTCCCGGCCCTCTCGCCCATCGCAGCTGGCAAATACCCTTTGTTTCATAATTGGTTTCTTCTCTTTCAGAAACAATATATTTCATAAAGGAAAAATGCAACTAGTATTATTCCTATATCTTGATTAAGTCTTTGTTTATCATAAACTACGTGAAAAATACTATTGCTCACATTATTCAATCCACTAAAAAATTGATAGAAGAAGGAGATTGAGACTAAATCTCGGTCTCATTCGAGAAGGGTATTCATCAAGGACGAAGTAGACGAAATCAGCGAGGATAAGTTTAAGGACATTGAGAAGAAGTCACAGGCGAGGATGAAAGAGTATTTGGAGAAAGCAGGCGAAGCACACTTGGTAGTGGCTTCACTCATCACAACCGTGACCTTTGCAGCAGTGATAACCATGCCTGGTGGTTTTGTTGGTACTGGAGGTGACCAACATGATCATGAAGGCTCTGCAGTTTTGAGGAGAAATGCTGCTTTTAAAGTGTTCATTATCAGTGATGCCATATCCTTGGTGCTATCTAGTTCTGCTGTTGTTACCCATCTACTTATGCCACTTTTGTTAATCAAGTATTATCGATCTGATGAAACTCGCTACGCTTTTCTCAGACTAGCCTTCCGGTTTATTTTAATGGCCATGGGAGCAATGGTGTTGGCATTTGTCACGGGTGCATATGCTGTGTTAGCGCATTCCTTAGATCTTGCCGTCACCACTTATGTTATTGGTTCATGCTTCTTTCTCATCCTCTCTTTGATATTTGGAATGTATGGGAAGGCGGGGTGATATATGTTTGATTTCATCTTTATAGACTATATATTTTGAAGTCTAAAGAGGTAAACGTCATTGTGTAAACCACATTAATAAAATAATGATTATGACGACGACCACAGTATATAGTCTTTAATAATAAGGCATATAAGTTCTATATAAACCTTTTTTTAAAAAAAAGAGAAATTTCCATGAAATTCAGGCTAGACTATTTAAGTTTTGTAGAAGTATAAACTGCACTACTCACTATGCATTCAAAGCTGACCAAGACGATTTATTGCAGCTTAAGGTTCGGTGAATGGATCGTTTTTAACAAAACTCAAAACGAAATGACTATTTTTCTTTTTAATTCTAGGAATTTCTTCCCCTTCTTTTTTTATAAGGGAAATGTTTTAGGCACGAAAAGATCTTATAAAATTAAATTTATAAACTGACGTGTTGTTAGGCCACAATGTGCATGTACGAGGAAGACGTTGTGTTCGTTAGATGTGCAGCAAGAAAGGAGGCATGGACTGGCTCAATGGGACTTGGTCATTCTCGGTTGCACGTGTTTATCTTTGCATTTTGATTCTTTGCATTTTTATTTCCTTTGTACTTGTGTTTACTTCTGTTATAGTACGTGTGTTTGTGTTTCCTTTAAATTCGACTTTATGTACGTGGGTTGTTAAGTGGCTTGCTTATTTAAGCAGCCAACAGTTGTCAATGAGCATCAAGTAATCATTTGTTATCTAAATTGCGGTACTTTCTCACCCAAAGATAAAACAGTCCACTTTATCATTTAAGTAATTGTTGGAACCTATCATTGGCCTCAGAGCCAAGTTATTTATGGGAACCAATAAGGAGCGAATTGAGCAGTTGGAGGCAGGGCTAGGTTGAGTGCAAGATGGGCTACACCGAATGGAGCTCGGCATGGCCGATAGACTTCGTCATTTGGAAGAAACCCTCAATTGCCTCTCTGATGTATTGCTTGCAAACCAGAAGCCTCCAAACCACTGTAACCAATACCGTGAAGGCCACGATGGGGGACGACATGTTGTATCCTCCAAAACAGCGAAACTTGAATTTCCTCGATTCTTAGGAGATGATCCGACGGAGTGGTTCAATCGTGTAAACCAATTTTTTGAGTTCCAAAATACTCTTGAAACCCAAAAAGTCTCTTTGGCCTCCTATCACTTGGAAGGAGAGGCCAACCAATGGTGGCAGTGGATCCGCAGGATATTCCAAGAAGAAAGACGAGCTCTCTCGTAGACAAATTTTGAAGACGAACTCTGGGCTCCTTTTGTGCCTTCGGAGTGCGAAGATTTTGATGAAGCCCTTTCAAGGATATGGCAGGATGGTTCTTTGCGTGATTACCAGCGGGAATTCGAGTGCTTGGGTAATCGGGTACGAGGTTGGACACAAAAGGCTCTTGTGGGAACATTTATGGGTGGCTTAAAAACGAACATCTCGGATGGTATCCAAATGTTTAAGCCTCAGACAAGGGAGGCTATTAGCTTCGAGCAAATGAAAGATGATCAACTATCGAGACAAAAGACGTGTGTACAACCTCCACCACCAGTGAGAGCCTCGTTAGCTCTTTCGCCAGCAACTCGGGTGGCACCAGCCGCACTTGAAACTCCTGTTCGGTGATTGACTTGGGATGAAATGCAGCGGAGGCGAGCTCAAGGTCTATGTTTTAATTGTAATGAGCATTTTACTGCAGGTCACCGGTGTCAAGGGTCATGGCTACTCATGCTGGAAGGACACGATAGTAGCGGCAACATTATCTGTGAAGCTGCACCCATACCAGCAGTAAACGACCTTCAAACGGGTTCGGGTCCACCATAAAATGGCTAGATGAAAAAGCCACTGGAGATTTTTCCAACTGTGGACCTTGAGGACAAGGATCCACTAATGGGGGAAGTATTGTTAGGCTACACCGTGCATGTATGAGGAAGACGTTGTGTGCGTTAGACGTGCAGCAAGAAAGGAGGCATGGACTGGGTCAATGGGACTTGGTCATTCTCGGTTGCACGTGTTTATCTCTGCATTTTGATTCTTTGCATTTTTATTTCCGTTGTACGTGTGTTTACTTTTATTATAGTACGTGTGTTTGTGTTTCCTTTAAATTCGACTTTATGTACGTGGGTTGTTAAGTGGCTTGCTTATTTAAGTAGCCAACAGTTATCAATGACCATCAAGTAATCATTTGTTATCTAAATTGCGGTACTTTCTCACCCGAAGAGAAAACAGTCCACTTTATCATTTAAGTAATTGTTGGGACCTATCAGATTTGATGTGATACAATACATTGTAAAACTATATTTATTAATTGTAAAATAGATCTAACGTATTATATGAAGTCATGTCAATTTATGAGTCTATTTTTATAAAATTTCTTAAATTGAAAAAAAAAAAAAAAGTCTTATCTGTCTTTATTAACTTTCTTTAACGCCAATGACTAGGTTTTTTTTAAAACCCCATATCAGCATTCTAACTGTCATCTTCAGCACAAATAATAATGTTAAAACGTGTGTATGAAAGGAACTCGAAAAACTGTCGTGCAAATGAAGCAACATAAAAGCAACAATATTACTTCTGTCTAGGACACAATGCATGCACGGAGATCCAATGCAAAGTAGCTAGTAAATAGCATATATAACAAGTGTATTGTGCCAAGAGGTGTGGTGTTGTGTATTGGGAAGCATGTACTTGTTCAAACGGGTTAGTATATACGAATATGGTGTTGGAAATATTTTCAAAATAATTATATGTTATATTTTTTATTAATCTTATTTTTAGAATTTATTTTAAAAGTTATGAATTATTTTAGAAAAGAGAAATGGAAAGGTTATGGTTATAAACTTATAATAAATTGGGTCCATTTGACAACATAAGCCATCCACAGCCTTGGTGGGAGTCATACACATGGTTGACCCAAAGGGTACGGTTTGACTCTCCCATGCCCATAAATTGGTTTTAGGGTTGGTTTAGAGAATGAGATGAGATAAAAATTTTGTGAATAGTAGTAAGATAGTTTGTGAATAATAGTGAGATAGTTTGAGTTGTATATTTTTTGAGTTTTGGGAAATGAGAGAGAAAAAGTTGAATAAAAAATATTATAAAGTTAAATATTGTAAGAATATAGTTTTTAATATTATTTTTATTTGAGGATTTTAAAAAGTTGGAATTATTTTTTATTTTTTATATGAAAGTTTGAAAAAGTAGTAATGATTAGTTTAAAAGTTTTGTATTTGAATTATGTTTGGGAATCAGATGGGATGAGATGAAATGAGATTAGATGAGAATTTTGTATCTCATTCTAGCCCCCAAACTTGCCCTTAATGATTTATTGATAGGAAGGGCCTCCACTCAGGCTGTGCGGCCCAGGTAGCCCAAGGTGCAAAGCATATAGCACCAAGGAAATTGATCTAAAAGTTATTCCCGAAGGATGCGGAATCGAACCAATACCTACTGGTTGGTGGAGAAGCACGGTGAGCATTGGACCAAGTCCAATCTGTGTGTTGTTTGGTAGCTGTTGTAATATATAAACTTGTTCAGAACTGGTTTTAGTAAAACGAAAATCTATAAATTTTCATTCACATCGTTTAATCATCTACAAATAGACACATTGGTTTGTAAATTAGAAAATCCCATAAGGCCATTTCGAAATTATTTCTCTGCAAAAGTTTTGATTTCTTCACAACTTGTTATTAGGATATGTTTATTCTGCAGAGAACAGATTTCTAATCTATTGGTTAATTAGTAAATCTGAGGTATTCAGGTCAAATTTCATTTATGCATAACGCAATTAGAAAAACATACTTGTTCTAGACTTCATTGTATCTTAAAGGCGAATTCACTTGTAACCCGTGATATACTGTTACTGGTGGATGCGAATGTTGTCTTAAGGAAAATGAAATTGTAACACGCCTTGAAACAAACTCTTCTCTCACTATATCTTATTTTGCAGCCCCTTTGCCCCAACAATCTTAAGAATATTAGATTACTAATGGCACATAGTTTGAGAGAGTTTGTTGCGAATTTTATAAAACTCAAATGTTTTGAAGCCAATTTTCAATGTTAGTAAAAGAAAATGCACTTCCTCTTGGTCATTCTTAATCTGGTGTATGTTCTAACCACTCCTATGCCTTCTACAAATGACAATGCCATAATCTCTCAAAGTCAGACAATGATCAAATGGGAACAAGACGACTACATTTGCAAGGGACATATTTGCAATGTAATGTCTGATACATTATTTGATGCTTACCAAAACAATGCAACCACTAAGGATTTATGGGATGCACTTGAGGGTAAGTATCTTCTATAAGATATTACAAGTAAGAAATTTCTGGCTAGAAAATTATTCAATTATACCATGATACATTCTAGGGTAATTATATTTTAGAAGCACTTGAATACAAACAATTGGTTTTCAAAGTATCTTGCAAACATATGGCACCATCCATCAAACCTCATGTCCAGGCACCTCTTAGCAGAATGGACAAGCTGAACGAAAACTTCGTCATTTCCTTGACATAGTTCAGACTCTTCTCCTTTCTGCTAAAGTCTTAGCCCCATTCTGGGGTGAAGCTACCCTTACTGCAGTTCATACCATTAACCACCTTCCAAGTCCAGTCATCTCAAATCAATATCCATATGAGTGTCTATTTGAATCACCCCCTGACCATCAACACCTTTGTTCCTCTGGTTCTGCTTGCTTTGTCATTCTCCAGTCTCATGAACATACAAAGTTGGAGCCACGTTCTTAGATATTGTTGCTTTCTTAGCTACGGAGAGACTCAGAAGGGCTATCAGTGTTATGATCCTATTGCTCAT
>QEOT01007352.1:61854-107187 GCA_003123785.1 Pterocarya stenoptera | reverse complement strand
GGAGTGTATCGCGTACAGGCCATCGAGCATGAATTACTTATGCATCACTTGATTAGTCTTCAGATCCTTGATAATAAAACCGGCCCGTGGATAGAACATGAAACAATAGTTATAATTATTTGTGAATTGTGATACGGAAAGAAGTTGCTTTGTAATACCAGGAACTATTAGAACATTTTTAAACTGAAAAGGAGTAGGAGGACGGGAAATGTACCAACAACGGATACAGAGAGGCCAGCACCATTACCAACTAAAACTGACTCGGAACCAGAGTATGGTTGAGTACCTTGAGCATCCATGGTGGCAGAAGTCATACGATGGTTGGTACCGATGTCGGGGTACTATGGCTCGTCAAGTGTGTCTCCTTGCTGAACAGCAAGAAAGGCTTGATACTGATTAGCCTCCTCGTAAGTGGCACAGCAGCCGTCTGTTTTGTGATTTGGTCCACCACAAGTGAAACAGGTAATACGAGAAGAGGGACTAGCTGAGTGTCGGCCACCATTATTGGAAGAGGACTGGTCGTCCTTGAGACCAACCACCTCCTCAGGAGCCTCTAGAACGCTGAGAGGATTGCGAAGTCAAAGTACCACAAGTGTGTCCATTTGGGCTACCACGAGACCGAGTATGAGAGGCAGTGCGATTTGTATAAAAGGCATCAACAGGGGAGGCCATTCGAGCAGCTGAACCGCGTAACTCAAAATCACAGAGTTTGCTAATGACGGCTTCCAAAGGAGGAAAATTATCTCGATCAACCGATCGTTGATCACAGCG
This sequence comes from Pterocarya stenoptera, assembly GCA_003123785.1. Taxonomy (NCBI): domain Eukaryota; kingdom Viridiplantae; phylum Streptophyta; class Magnoliopsida; order Fagales; family Juglandaceae; genus Pterocarya; species Pterocarya stenoptera. Next base: position 106,416 of record QEOT01007352.1, on the reverse strand, counting down.
ACGATGGGGTCAAAGTCGAAACTAAGACCACGGAGAAGGCAGGTGATGAAATCTTCATCATCTATGGGCTTACCTGCACCCAGAAGCAAGAGAGCCAGAGACTTGGCTTTGTGAATCTCCTCCATCGAGGAAGAGCCCTTAGCTAGAGACTGGAGCTCAGTCTTCATCTGTTGGACACAATCACGTGTATGTCGACCATACAGTGTTTCCAACACATTCCATGCATCACATGATGCATCTGGTTTGTGGTTTTGAGTTTGAAAAAGACATCAAGTTACACATTTTAAGTTTCTTTTAAAAAAGAGGCTCTATAGTGTTTGACTTATAAGCTTTGGTTTATACTCCATTTTCATCTTCAAATATCAAGTAGTACTNTTTCTTTTAAAAAAGAGGCTCTATAGTGTTTGACTTATAAGCTTTGGTTTATACTCCATTTTCATCTTCAAATATCAAGTAGTACTGCATCTGTTTCAATTTAGTTCTTGAAGAAAAATTAATTTTGTATTCTCCATAATCTGTCTTGCAATCAGTATACGTACCAAGTGAATATATCTATATATATATATCTGCTGGAGTANTGCATCTGTTTCAATTTAGTTCTTGAAGAAAAATTAATTTTGTATTCTCCATAATCTGTCTTGCAATCAGTATACGTACCAAGTGAATATATCTATATATATATATATATCTGCTGGAGTAATATATATATATATATATATATAACTCCAGCAAATATCCTTAAGGGTTTATACGATGCTAATTAAGTCGTTACCCTTCGGTAAGACTAGCTCAAAACTAGTCATCTCTGAGCCCACTACTGTTGTGGTTGAACAAGACCATAGTCAGGATGGCAAAGGCAAAGAGAAGGTCACACCTTCTAACGTAGCAAGTTATCTGCGCGCCTTAAGAAAACCAATGGGTATTGTTAAGCCTAACAATCCTGTCAATTTTTTGAAAAAAGAAAAGAAGGGAATGGTTTCATTGGGTTCCATCAATAAACCCAAACAGGTACTCGCTAAAAGAGACCAAGAGAAAAAAGCCCAAGTTCCTATTGAACTTGTGGAAAAGAAATATGTTTCTCTAAAACAGATTCAAAAGGAAAAAGTGTCAAACAAAGCAGTCAATTTTATTTTTACTTCTTTCCCGAAACGAATACAATTATATAGCAAGACAGTGAGACAGTTTTAGGGAACTATTCTAGGCTTTACACTTTCTAAGGCTAGTCTAGTCTAGGTTGTACGCTTTTCAAGGCTAGTATACTTTCTAGCCATTGACCCTTGAAAGAAGGGATTTTATATTCAAATTGATCATACAACATTTCCCACTCATTCTTTATTGACAACTTATGCCACTTATTGACAACTCATGCAAACACTCTCTCTTAAGTTGGTGCATATATATTTTTAATGTGTAATTTGTCAAGTGAGTTATAGAAGATTTTGCTGGAAACAACCTTAGTGAGTATGTCTACCATTTGGTCTTCAGATTTAACGAATAGAAATCAAATTACCTTAGCTTCGAGGTTCTAGTTGATGAAATGTCGATCCACCTCAACGTGCTTAGTACGATCGTGTTAGATTGGATTATGAGAAATATCAATGGATGCCTTATTGTCACAGAACAAGTTCATTTCATTGCTAGGAGCAAAGCCAATCTCGGTTGGCAACCTTTTAAGCCAAAAACGTTCACAAAGACTTTTGGCCATTCCTCAGAATTCGGCTTTAGCACTGGATAATGCCACTACCTTTTGTTTCTTGCTCCTCCATGTAACCAAATTGCCTCCTACAAAGATAAAGTAACCTGACGTGGACTTCCTATCAGAAATATTCTCCACCCAATCTGTGTCTGTGTAGCCATCAATGTTTAGATGATTATTCTTGGAGAACATAAGCCATTTTCCGGGAGAGGACTTTAAATAGCGAAGGATCTAATTACTGCATCCATATGATCTTCACTAGGACAGTGCATAAATTGACGCACTATGCTCACAACATAAGCGATATCTGGGCGAGTATGGGATAAATAAATTAGCTTACCAACTCATCTTTGATACCTTTCTTTATCAGTTGATACTTGATCTGAACGCTCTCCAAGTTTACGATTTTAAATAATTGGAGTATTAGCGGACTTACAGTCTAGTAACCCCACTTCTGACAGCAAAGCTAGCACATATTTCCTTTGAGAAAGAAATATTCCTTGTCTTGATCTAGCTACTTCAATACCTAAAAAATATTTAAGTCCTCCAAGGTTCTTCATTTCAAATTCTGTTGCCAATTGCTCCTAGAGTCTAGAGATCTCCTTCAAGTCATCCCCTGTAATAATCATGTCATCTACATAGATTATTAGAGCTGTTACTTTTCCCAATCGATGTTTTAGGAATAAAATATGATCGGAGTTGCTTTGTTGGAAGCCATATTTTCTCATAACCAAGCTAAATCGACCGAACCATGCAAGGGGTGATTATTTCAACCCTTACAATACTCGTTTTAACTTACACACAACGTCAGTATTTGAAGATGCAGTGTACTCTGGTGGAATATCCATGTAGACCTCCTCCTCGAGATCGCTATGAAGAAAGGCATTCTTTACATCAAGTTGATGCAACGACAAGTCTAAATTTACAGCAAGAGATAACAAAACTCTGACAGTATTTAGTTTTGCCACTGGTGAGAAAGTTTCTTGGTAATCTATGCCATACGTCTGTATATATCCCTTTGCCACAAGCCTCACCTTGTATCATTAGATGGATCCATCTACCAAGTGTTTAATGAAGAAAACCCATGTGCACCCTACCGGCAATGAAACAAGAGCCCATGTTTTATTTTTCTGCAGAGCCTCCATTTTTTCTTTTATAACTTGAGCCCACTTTGGATCTGTTAAGGCTTCTTGTATTCCACTGGCAACATGGCATGAGGATAACTTATACACAAATGCCTTCAGAGGTTCTGATAGTCTCTGAGTGGACACATAATTAGCAATTGGGTATCTTGATCTTTTTTCCTCAGAATCTGGAGAGTATCAATTTGGTGGCTTGCCAAGACTATGCATAAAAGGTAAAATGTAACTAGTAGAAGTATCCAAGTCATTAATAGGTGAAGATGTAATGGGAGAGCTTACCTCAGGAATATTCTCAGGAGAGGGGTCTTTGGGTACTGAAGAGTAGGGGAATCCAATTTCATATTCAGATGATATAGATTCAGCTCCTAGAATAATGTCAGCTTCAACTCCTTCTTTTTCACTAACCACCATCTTATTTTCGTCACTCATTTGTGCTGGATTGTCTTCAAATCTCGGCCAATTCAGCTCTTCATCTCGTATATCCCCTCTTCATCTCGTATATCCCTCTAAAGAGATTAATTGGATAACGATGAAGGAAAAAGGTTGTCCGATTCCAAAAAAGTGACATCCATAGTGACATAAGTGCGCATGGGGGCAGGGTTGTAGCAACGATAGCCTTTTTTATGTGGGGCATACCCCAAAAAAATACAATTCACAAAATTGATTTTTATGAAGGTGAATGAAGGCAACACATCCAAAAATTCGGGGAGGAATCAACAAAATACTAGGCAAGGAAACATGGTTAGAGAGGACCTATAATTGGGCCTTAAAATTCAACCCTTTCAAAGCATACGATTAAGTAAATGCACTGCTGTAATAACAGCATCGTCCTAGTACCTACTAGGCACATGTGCTCCAATTAACAGCGCACGACCTATTTCTAAGATATGTCTGTTCTTCCTTTTGGCAACCCCATGTTGTTGTGGGGTTTGAGTACAAGAAGTTTCGTGGAGAAGGCCATGAATCTCAAAGTAAGCTTGAAATTCTTGATTGACATATTCGTCCCCATTGTCAGAACAAAGAATCTGGATTTTAGCAAAAAATTGAGTCTGAATCATTATATGCAAAGATCAAAACACATAAAACACATCGTCTTTATGTTTCAACAAGTAAAGTCAAGTCATTTGAGTGCAATCATCTACAAATGTCACAAACCAACGAATGCCAGAGGAAGTAGTATTTGGAGAGGGTCCCTACAAAAGGAATATCACTTCTATTCAACCTTACTAGATAAGGAACATGATGACTTTTAGCTAAAATGCAAGTATCACATTTAAATTTTGAATCTTCTAAATTTGAAAATAGATCTGGAAACAAGTGCTTCGTATAACTAAATGACAGATGCCTCGAACGACGATGCCATTAGCTAAATCTGTCTCTCCTTGACACTAGTTGTGTGTTGCATATTATTAGCTCTACCAAGACTAAAATCATCCACGTAATACAATCCCCCCTCTTAGTACAACGCCCAATGATCTCTTTGGTGAGAATATCCAAAAGAAGACAAAAAGTAGAATACATGAGTGCAACACAATTTAGTACCTCAGTAACTTTACCAACATACATCAATTTATTTGAGAGAGATGGAGCTAGTAAAGTAGTAGATAAAGAGAGTGAAGGTGATAAAGCCACAATTCCAGCCCCTGTAACTGGATATGTGACCAGCAATACTGGTTCGCCTTGGTTGAGTGATCTAGATAAAGTCATTTGAATTGTATGTCATGTGGTCAGTTGCCCATGTGTCAATCCCCTAAGTCATTTGAACTGTCATCATTCTAGTTAGAACTAAGTAATGCTTGACCACAGTTACCTTGATCATTGGGAGTAGCCAAATCATTTGAAAATCCTACTTATGGAGTGAAAGATAATTGAGGTTCAGCAGTTACCAAGGCAGCTCGACTCGAGCCTCCATTGGAGGCAGCTTCATAGTGTTTTCGTGCCTTGAGTTCATTCCACCATTCTGGATACCCATGTAACTTAAAACAAGTGTTACGGGTATGTTTCACATTCCCACATCCCCCTCCTTCTGATTGTACTTTAGCCTTAAAGGTTGTATTCGACTTTTCATTACCTGTCGAGGGAGGCCTGCTTTTGAACATCTGGAGTGAAGGTGATTGTTGTTGCCCCATCTTGATTCCTCTAGAAGCCATAACAACACCAGTTATAGTTTATGTGCCTATTATCATCACCGCTTGCCTAACATCCTCCCTTTGAACGTGAGCATAGGCATGTTCTACCATAGGGAACCGTCGCAACTGCAGCACATCACTTTGAATCTTATCCAGCCGATCATTTAATCCATCAAGAAAAATATAAACCCTATCTTCATGTAGTATTAAATTGTATTTATGTATATCAACAGCACACTCCATTGGATTAGGATGGCGAAAATCAATTTCTCTCCACAAGCCTTGAAGATCATTGTAATATTTTTCAATAAACCCTTCGGCTTGTCTCATTCTAGTCATCTGTCTCTTTAGATCATACACTTGGGAGGTGTCAGTCCCATCGAAATAAGTCGTAGCAATTGAATCCCATACCATTTTTGCAATTGGAAAGCGAATTAAATTGCTAATCAAGGGCGGGTCCATAGAGTTGATTAGCCACCCCTTTACAATTGCATTTTCGGTTCTCCATTTTCGAAAAATTGGGTCTGTTGATTAAGGCTGTGGAAAGTCTCCATTGATATATCTCAATTTGTCTTTGCTAGAGAGATACATCTCAACACCTTGGGACCACAAGGCATAGTTGCTGCCATCTAGCTTGATGCCATTCTGTGCAAAGGAGGAGTCGCAATTAGGTGTGTGACGTTGGGTCTGATTTTTGGTCAAGACTTGTGTCATTCTTGTTGTCAAATTTTCTACGATGAGTCGGTAGATTTTCCACCGTGTAGAACCACATCAATGGGCTCCACCATAATTTTTGATCAGTTTTGAGTTTTTTTTCGTTCAAGGTTAAGCTGTAGTAGAGATCCTAGGATCTTGCTCTGATACCATGTCAAACAATGGAATCAGTTTTATATCTACTTCTTTCCATAAACAAATACATATAGCAAGACTGATGTAGGGAAAAGGTGCCGACTCGTTTTCTCTCTCCAGCGAAAAAGCTCTCCAGAGAGGTCAAAAAAATCTTACCTTCTCTGTCCTGAAGGTGGCTAGAGCTTCGGCTCCACCCACCCTCATCCCGTCTGTATAATCTAGATAATATTCTACTGTGTTTTTTCGGCTTTTTCTAAATTTTCAACCATAGCATAGAGAAGTGTTGATCTACTGCTTTCCAGTCATCCAAGACCACCACACGCCACACCACAAGACTCGCTAGCCACCAATCCTTCGGTTGGCAAAAGAAAAACGTTGAAAAGAGTGGCGCGTGGTCCTCACGCACGGCCCAAACAGCGCGTGGATATCACGCGCCGCCACACCACGACGAGTCTACTGCCAACGTCCAGTCTCCTATGTGGTGTGTGGTCCTCCTGTGCTACCACAGTTCCTAGCGGTCTCCTGCCGACAATTCAGCGCTTCTCCAACTTGCCATCGTCCTTTGTTATTGCTCATCCTAACCAAAGATCTTGGGAAAAAGGAAGTAAAAGTCTTCTTCAATCTATCCAGACCAACGACCTGCAGGACAGATCCCTATATTATAGTCTGTTTATCGGACTGTATCAAAACCACTTCAGGTGACTTCCCCTTGTGGAAAATGGGTGGCGGTCAAGTCCTTGGCCCTAGATCCCTTTTTTTTTTTTCTTTTTCCTGTGTTGTACCAGTTAGTTTGAGATGAATGTCGAGGCCTCCCACGCTGTTATCTCTTATATCTTGTAACTGTTTTATATATCTATAATATGCTTGATTAGAAAAATATAAAACTATAAAAAATAAAAAAATAAAAATACATGTAGCAAGACAATGAGACAATTTTAGGGAACTATTATAAGCTTTAGGGCAGGTTTAGGGCATGGGATGAGATATAAAATTTTTATCTAATCTCATCTTATCTCATCACATCCTATTCCCAAACATAATTCAAATATAAAATTTTCAAACTAATCATTACAACTTTTTTAAATTTTTAAATAAAAAATAAAAAACAATTTCAACTTTTTCAAATTTCAAATTTCAAATAATATTATAAAACTATTTTCTTACTAATATTTGAACTTTATAATATTTTTTATTCAATTTTTTCTCTCTCATTTTCTAAAACCTAAAAAATATTCCACTCAAACTATATCACTTCTATTCACAAGATTTTCATCTCATTTCACTCCTAAACAAGTCTTTACACTTTCTAAGACTAGTCTAGTCTAGGTTGTACACTTTCCAAAGCTAGTATACTTTCTAGCAATTGACCCTTGAAAGAAGAATTTTATATTCAAATTGATCCTACAGTATCTCCCATTGATTCTTTATTGAAAACTTACTCCAATTATTGACAACTCACGCCAACAAGAAGAAGAATCAGAATCTGTTCCCACAGAATAGATTAGAAATGAGAGCACCATTGATATTAATAAATTAATGAAAGGTGAAAAGAAAGGACTTGTAGAAATTACTACCCCATCAGAATTCTTTCACTGGAGTACTGCAGCAAGAAACTAGACTCTACCATGGAAACCAAAGATGGAGATGTCGTTTGGTTCACCAAAAATAAGCAGATTAAAGGATCTAAATTTGTTTTACTTGCAGGAACAAATCCTTTAATGGTAGTGTTGATGTTGTGTTTCGCAACCCGAGTAATTCCGCGATAACCAAGCCCACGACACCTGCAATTAAGAGGGAAAAAGGACTCTAGTGATGTCCGGAATCACTTCAATACCAAAATCGGTGAATATTCTGATAAGGATGGATACGGAAAATAAAGGAGATAAGTTTAAGACAAGCCCAGTCTACCCCTCCCTTGGGGGGGCATCCTTTATACCTGGCCGGGGCCCTACTGCCAGGGGGTATCAGGGTGGAAGGCACCACTTCTGGACACTTTATCACGTGACGGGTCCTTTCCTCTAAAGCCGGATTGTTCCCCACTATGGAGGGCCCTACTGCCTGCATTCCGATATCTTATCTGCCACATGCTCACCTCATCGAATCTGGCGTTTTGCTAGATCTCAAGGATTACCTCCCAGTGCTAGGTCGGGCTTGAGACCCAACTCTTTGAGTTCGTCAGCCAGGTCACGTGCTCGGATTGGCTTCCAGGCTTGGGCCCTTCGCCTACTTCAATTCTCACCCCTAATGGCCCGTGGTCTTCCTGGTTTGGGCCCGAGTCCTTCTCTTAGAAGGTTCTCCCCTTACAGCAGCAGCCTTGTTTAACTGCGGTCTTATTGATTGCATTTATCCAAGCAAAAACCTAGTCGAATTGACATATTTTGCAAAAGGTCTCATTGATGCAGTGAAGACATACAGTAAGAAGATCAGGGCCCAAGAGTTGCCAGTTTTCTTATAGTTCTATTATGGATTGGGAAGACAAAGCAATTCATCAGCCTTAGAGCATTGGTAGTGGCTTATCCATCTTCATCTTCATCTTTAAATTTGAAGAATATGTCTTTAAATTCATCTATATTGACTTATGCATTTCTAAATTTTTGCATAGCTAATGAATAGTGCTTCTTCAAATTTGAAGAAGCACTATTCATTCTTTAAACATTATTTGACTATTTTTTTTCTCTCTCATACCCATTAAAATCAACTTCGTAAAATTTATATTAAAATGATTTTAATACATGAAATTTGTATTAAGTTGATAATACAAAGTGGATACTAATTGTAAAATATATATAAAAAATTAATTTTAGGAAACAAATAAAATAATAATAATAATATATTATTATTATTTAATTCAAAGATGCATAAATCACTAATGCTCTTATCATTTCATCAAGCTCGGCATAACCAAGAAGTCTATAGAGCAAGATGAGCCAAAAGCCCTTCAACCTCGAAAACAGCAGAAGGAAATTCTTCATGAAGAAAGATCACACATGCTTGCAGAGATCGTTGCAGAAATTTACAAAATTTGACCCTATCTCTCAGCTAAAGAAAGGTTAATTGTAGCTCGGACCACATTCTGATGACCAGTCAGTTCAATATATTGATCACTCAGGAAGAAGCGAGCAAAGTAATTGCTTTTGAAGCAAAGCTGAATGCCAGCCAGCACACGTAAAGTTTATTGTCAAAAAATGGTGAAAGATAGAAGAATAATACTACTATCCGGTCGCATTTTGTCCATTCATTTTAACTGTTTATTTATTTATTTTAATATTTTTGTTAATTAATAATTAAGAAAGTGACTATTAGTATATTGATATATTTTTATATTTTTTAAAAATATTTAAAATAATTAAAATAATATGAATAATAAAAATGAAAAAATTTATAAAAAAAAATTTGCCTAAGTGGATACCCAACCGTCACTGCTGGGCGGCAAGTTTATCATTCTTATATCCTACACTTTTTATGCTTTCATTTTTTATTCTTAATAAATATGTGGCAAAGAGATCTGTCATAGAAGTACTTTCAAAGATAACAATGGTGCATTTATTGTCGAGTTTTGCTGCTTATCATCTTATATATATATATTTTTTATTAAACTAATTGAGTTCTTTTACTCATAATTTCTACATCATATTAATAAAAACTAAATAAAAAACATATATAATAGGGTCATGCTAGATTGCCATCCAGCAATGACTGCTGGACATGCCGCCTAGCACAAATTTGCATTTTTATTTTTTTCTTCTTTTGCTTTTTATATTTTTTTAACATATTTAAATATTTTTAAAAAATAAAAAAAATACATCAATACACTAAAAATCACTTCATTAATCATTAAATAAAAAAATAAAATAAATAAGCAGTCAAATGAGAGGACAAACTTAGGCGGCATACTAAGATTTTCCATTATAATATAAGAATAATGAGTAGGATTTTTTTTATTTTAGGTAATGCTAGGCTGCCGTCTAACAATGACTGTTGGGCGTACTATCTAGGCAAAACTCAATTTTTTTATTTTTTATTTTTATATTTTTTTAATATTTTTTAATATTTTTAAAAAATAAAAAAATATATATTAGTAGACACTTCCTTAATCAAAAATTAAAAAAATTAAATACATAAAAACAAAAATGAAAAAGAAAAGTACTATTTTTTTCCTTTTACTGTTATATCAGTAAAGCAAATGCCCAATCAGTAAAAAGCAAAGACAGATTTGGACGCACCAACATCTTCAACATGTGAAGGCATGTGAAAAGATTCTCGCCGACATTCCAAGTAAAGCATAAAAAGCAGTCCCTTGTGTATTAGGACACTGCTCGGGACCGACACTCCATGTAAAGCAGAAAGATTCTCGCCGACACTCCAAGTAAAGCATGCAAACAGTCTCAACGGTTTATTTATATTAAAAATATTGAAATAGGTAAAGATTTTATATAATATTACTCGTATCAATGTGTTAAGTATGTTAGATAAAGAAATAAATATATATGATTTTTTATTATTGTCGTATTATAATCTCTTTTTTTTGTTAATTCTTGTTTGGCTTATAAATCTTTATTTTATGTGTATATGACTTTGTATAAGGAGATATATTATAAATTTATTAAAAAATTAATAAATATAGAAAAAATAGAAACCGATATATGGTAGATTGTAAGTCGTTAAATAAAATTAAAAAGAATTGAGTTTTGAGAATGTATTTTAGAGAATAAGATACAAAATCTAAAAAGAAATAAATTGTACAAATTTTAAATAGACAAGTCTCACCTAAACCTTTGTAAAAAAGTAGACTCTACTTTAAAAAAATGTATAAAAAAATTATTCTTTTTCAATAAGATTTACTTTTTTATAAATGATTTATGCGAAACTTGTCTATTTAAAACTTATAAATAATATTATTCAAATCCAAACTATCTAAGAGCATTTCCATCGGGTTTCTAAAATTTTTCCTAAATTTTAAGTAGAAATGACACTTTATAAGAAACTGGATGAGAATGGCTTACCACCAATAATACATCTTTTCCACAAAAGGGTATTAGTTGTCAAATAATTCAAAGGGCAGCTGAAGTCATTTGAAGACCTCACCTCAACTATAAGAAGGAGCCTTCTTCACCATTCGAAGACACGATGAAATTAAGAAAGGTTGCTTCTACGGAGACCCCAATGGGTCTTCTTGGTTTTTTTTTCCTTAAGTCATTAAGAAATTCATTTCTGAATGATTTAAGAAAAAGAAAAGAAAAAAAACCAATTCAGTGCATTTCTTAATGCTTACCTACACGGTGCCTACAAGCTGCTTGCCATTAATCCTCGGAAAAAGCGTACAGATCGTTGTTCTGGAGATCAACAAACTAGTAATCCAGGTAAGAGATCAGAAAGCTGATGATACAGTAAGGATTCTAGAAGCAATTCACTCATGTGATTGCAACAAAAAATTGTTAGGTATATTTCTACCAAAGATAGATGGTATTATTAACAAGCCATCATCGTCTAGTGAACTAGTAGTACCACAGTTCCAGTTCCCTAGAGGAATACATGATGACAGACTAGGTTTCTGATGAATATTTTAGAAACAAATTCTGGAGTTCATGAAATTCAACTCATCCCATAATACATGGGAAGATACCATCTCAGAGGATGTCTGGAATTGGACTCCTAGAAAACCTTAGTTTTCAGAAGTCTACAAGATTTCTTGGACAACATGCAAGCAGGAAGAATTCCTGCTTGAAAAAGAATTCACTGTAGGACTTAGTCATCTATAGAATCCTTTGCATGTAATAAGATTATTAGCTGAAGCTGATATATCTAGATGCATCAAAACACAAAAGGGTTGGAGAGAGATACAAAGGGATCTACACACTCGCACACAGTTGCCACATCTTTCCTTTATATTTTTCTTCTTCTTCTTCTTTTCTCTTTTTCCCCTCCTCCCTGTTTTTCTCTCCCTTTCCCAACTCCTCACTGATGCCGCAGCCTCTCAACAACGTCGCCGCCAAACCTTCCTCGCCCCTCGCCAACGTTGCTGCCGCACCCCTCATCTTCCTTGCCACTCGCCGACGTCACCCTTCACCCTCGCCTCCATTATCATCGTCACTGATGCCGCCCCTCACCGACAGGTACGAGATCTTTCTCTCTCTTCCCTCGGTCGGGCTGAGGGGGTGGGGAGGGTTTGGGAAAGGGAAAGGGAGAGGGAAAGGAGGAGAAGGGGAGAGACAAGGGGATAGGGGGAGAAAGAGAAAAAAAAAAAAAAAAACGTGGTGCAATAGGAATGTGCCACATCAGCGTGTGATTCTCTTTTGGGATTATTTTGTGGTTGTAGTATTTTTCAAAGAGTTATATACATCTAAAAAATTTTTTATAATTTCTTACTATTCATCCACACTCCACACTCCACCTTTTATTTTTTATTTTTTTTAAAAAAAATTTTTTATCAAATATTTTTTATATAAATAGTGAATAAAAAATTTGAAATAGTTTAAAAAAAATAAATTCAAAAAAAAATTTTAAAAATATATTAAAAAATGTGGAGTGTGANTTTCCCAACTCCTCACTGATGCCGCAGCCTCTCAACAACGTCGCCGCCAAACCTTCCTCGCCCCTCGCCAACGTTGCTGCCGCACCCCTCATCTTCCTTGCCACTCACCGACGTCACCCTTCACCCTCGCCTCCATTATCATCGTCACTGATGCCGCCCCTCACCGACAGGTACGAGATCTTTCTCTCTCTTCTCTCGGTCGGGCTGAGGGGGTGGGGAGGGTTTGGGAAAGGGAGAGGGAAAGGAGGAGAAGGGGAGAGACAAGGGGATAGGGGGAGAAAGAGAAAAAAAAAAAAAAAACGTGGTGCAATAGGAATGTGCCACATCAGCGTGTGATTCTCTTTTGGGATTATTTTGTGGTTGTAGTATTTTTCAAAGAGTTATATACATCTAAAAAAATCTTCATAATTTCTTACTATTCATCCACACTCCACCTTTTATTTTTTATTTTTTTAAAAAAATTTTTTTTATCAAATATTTTTTATATAAATAGTGAATAAAAAATTTGAAATAGTTTAAAAAAAATAAATTCAAAAAAAAATTTAAAAATATATTAAAAAATGTGGAGTGTGGAGTGTGAAGTGTGAGTGAATAGTAAGAGGTTGTGTAGAAAAACCCGGCCTTTATATAGATCATAGTTGCAAGAACTACAAATACGGAAAAAATTATAAATTTCGGAAGAGTAGTAAAAACAAATATCAAGAGTCTCCCAAATAGAAGAGATGCTTTAGGAAAAAGAAACCTTTTGCCTATTGCAGATGTTGGCTCTGCAACGAAGAAGGACGTTATGCAAATGAATGTCCTAACAGAACAAAACAAAAGAATGTAAAAATTCATGAACAAATCATGGATAAGGCATTCAGATTAAATTTGATTCCCATTGAATCAGATTTAAGTGATAATGAATCTGTATATAGCTATTATACAGAATCAGAGTCAGAAAGTATGACTTCACGTCAATCATCTTCTTCGAATTCAGATAATGAATTTGAAGATTTTTATTTCTGCAAAAGGATACAATAAGTATTATTCCGCCCCATTTATGGCAAAAATTGCAGATAATTCTACTATTGTGTTAGATTATTGTGCAAAAAAACAAAACTACCCTTGAGATTGCAGGTCAAAAGTTTCTTGTAGGTACCAACAATCTACTCGAGCAGCATGACAATGGAGGATGTGCTTTTAGGTAACAATTTCGTGAACACCTACTTGCCGTACTTTTGTCAATATGATGAATACATCGCAATAAACACCTTAGATAATAAGACTGTTTATGTGAAAAAAGAAAGAAAAGCTTTGGCTTTAGCTTATGAAGGTTTTATGAACCAACATGAAAAGCAGAATCGTGCTGAGGTTAACGAAAAAATTGAAGAACTTTTACCCTCCCCACAAACATAGTAGTTCTTGAAGAACCACTAGAAAAAGAAAGACCAGTTTTAGAACAACCCAAGACTAGTTTCAAATTTCAGAAAGAGTTGAAAAACACTCTTGAAACACTAGAAGATTGGGAATCGGGATAGACTCCTAGAAGAAGAAATTCCTCTAGATAAGAATCCTTACCTTTTAGAAATAAAAGAACACAATTCTAAATTTCTAAGACTGAAAAAGACAGCTTGGAAGAAGTTGAAGAACAGCTTGAAAAAGCATGCACAGAAAACCCTATAGACTTTGGGCAAAACAAAGGCCTGAAGCAGAAATCAAACTTCTACCTCCAGGAACACAAGTTGTTAGGGTAAAACCTATGGAATACAACTCCAGAGGATAGAAAAGAATTTGCTAAGCAGATCCAAGAATTACTAGAACTTAAAAGTTATTAAGGCCGTGCAGTAAATCAATGCACTCTTCTCCAGCATTTCTTGTAGAAAATAAAGCCGAAAGAAGACGTGGTAAAAAGAGAATGGTAATCAACTATAAGAAGCTGAATGAAGTTTCAGCTTTTGATGTTATTACATTACAAAGAAAGAACAACTCATAGAGTTGATCAGAGCAAAACAATGGTAGTTCTCCTCATTAGATTGCAAATCAGGATTTTGGCAAATTAAGCTAAGACCCGAATGCACCCCATTGACGGCATCCAGCTGCCCTCAAGGACAGTACGAATGGAAGGTAATTCCATTTGGACTAAAACAAGCACCAGGTATTTTCCAGAGACATATGGGTAATATCCTGAAACCATTTAGAGATTTTTGTATTGTTTATATAGACGATACTAATCTTTAGTGATGAAGAAAATGAACACGTAAAGCATCTAAAGACTGTTTTAAGTGTTTGCATCCATAACGGAATTGTATTACCAGAAAGAAAGCTGTGATAATGGTCCGGAAAATAAATTACTTACGCTTAACTTTAGAAAAAGGAAAGCATAAGCTACAGCAACATGTCCTAGATCATATTCAAAATTTTCCTGACAAGATCAAAGACAAGAAGCAGCTTCAAAGGATTTTACTTTTTAGGCTGTTTAACCTGTAATAAATCAGAGAAATGGAGCTCTGGGCAACAAGAGTAAAATAGAGAAGCAAATATCGATGGAGATGAAGTATCAATCGGATTTCCCCAAAATTATGTACTGTTCATTAAAGAATGGATTGAAATATATACAGCAGAGTATATAACTGCCTAACAACCTGCTCTAATAACCTTATGACATGTGTAAATGTAAATACAAAGGAAATGCAAATGAAACGTAATTAAATACATGTAGTAGCAGATTTAGTAATGTCTAAACTGCAAGTCGTTTGTTCAGTGTCTTCTAACACCCCCACAAGATGGAGAGTAGAGATTGACTACTCCCATCTTGGAAAGATGTGAGTACAACAAATAAGAAGGTAAAGCTTTAGTAAAAATGTCAGCCAACTGAGTAATAGAAGACACATGAGCAGTAGAGATAATCCCAACTTTAATTTGATCTCGAATAAGGTGGCAATCAAGCTCAATATGCTTGGTCCTTTCATGGAATACAGGGTTGGCAGCAATGTGAAGTGCGGATTGACTGTCACAGTGTAGAAAAGCAGCTTGAGTATGTGAAACACCAAGATCTTGAAGCAAATACCGAAGCCAAAGTAATTCAGAACAAGTAGTGGCCATAGACTTGTATTCAGCTTCAGCTGAAGATCTGGAAACTACATTTTGTTTCTTGGATTTCCAAGAAACCAATGAATTACCAAGAAAGATGCAATAACCTGTGGTTGACCTACGAGAATCCGAGCAATAAGCCCAATCTAAGTCACAATATGCACGAAGCTGAAAAGTAGATGATGAAGAAAGTAACAAACCTTGTCCAGGAGTTGCTTTAATGTATCTTAGAACCTTGTAAGCTGCTGCCAAATGACTGGAGGAGGGTTTATCCATGAATTGACTTAACAACTGTACAGCAAAGGATAGGTCTGGCCGAGAGATAGTCAAGTATAAGAGTCTGCCAATCAATCTCCTATAAGTGCATGGTTCTTTGAGTGGAATTCCATCTGTTTTGTTGAGTTTAAAATTTTGATCAAGAGTGAGTTTAAGTGGAGTACAATCAAGCATTCCTGAATCTGCCAAAATATCTAAGGCATACTTTCTTTGAGAAATGTGAATGCCTTTGGATGATTTAGCAATCTCTAAGCCAAGAAAATATTGAAGACAACCAAGATCTTTAATTTTGAACTAATGATGAAGGAAAGTTCTAATTGAATCAATAGAAGCTTGAGAATCACTAGCAAGTAATATGTCATCCACATACACTAATAAGGCAATGAAAGAAGTTCCATCTTGCTTTGTGAATAAGCTATAATCAGCTTTTGATTGGATAAAACCATATTCAAGAATAGATGAGGTAAGCTTGAAATTCCTTTGTCTTGATGCTTGTTTGAAGCCATAAAGGCTCTTAAGCAACTTACAAACTTGGTGTGGCTGCCCCTTAGTATACCCAGGTGGTTTCTTCATGTAAATATCTTCTTGCAAATCACCATTAAGAAAGGCTTAGCAACAGTAACAAGCTTAGCAACAGGGGAGAAGGTCTCATGGAAGTCTATGCCTCATATTTGTGTGTATCCTTTAGCTACTAATCTAGCCTTAAAATCTAGCCTTAAGTCTCTCAACAGTTCCATCAGACTTAAATTTAATTTTGTAAACATACTTACAATCAATGGCTTCTTTTCCATGGAAAAATTCAGTGAGTGTCCAGGTCTGGTTATTTTCTAGTGCTTCAATCTCAGCTTCCATAGCCTTACACCAACCAGGATCCTTCAAAGCTTGTTTGTAAGAGTGGGGCTCGGTTTGGACAAAAATAGAAGTAGTAAAGGCTAGAAAATTGGGACTGAATTTATGATAAGATAAGCAATTATTTAAGGGAAAATACTTACCACTAATAGCAGGTGCATCCCGGGAAACTGATTATGCAGGGGGATCAAGCATGATTTGAGAACAATGATAGTCTTTAAGGTACTGTGGTGTTGTGCGAATTCTAATAGACCTCTTAAGAGCAGGAAGAGAATGATCTAGAGAGGTGGGTGAAGTGGAAGAATTAGTAGGGATTGATGGGGATGGGATTAGAGTATGGGATGGTATAGAATGTGCTGGATGTAAAGGAGAAGATGTGAAAAGAGTGTCTGTGGGAGGCGGGTCAGAAATAGGTGTATAAGAGTGTGGGTGAAAAATAGGTAAAAGTGACTGTGAAGGAGGAGTGGATGGGAGTTGTGATGTTTGGTAGAAAGGAAAAATGGACTCATGAAAATTTACATCTCTTGAAATGAAAATGGTGTGTGTGGATAGATCCAATAATTTGTATCCTTTGGTGGCAAAAGGGTAGCCTAGGAAAACACACATACGACCTCTAGGATCAAATTTCTTTCTAGCATGTGAGAGGGTGGCTGCAAAGCATAAAGAGCCAAAAACCTTCATGTGGGCATATTGAGATTTCTTATTTAAAATGATCTCAAATGGAGTCTTATTTTATAAAATGGGGGTGGGGAGCCGATTTATGATATAGGTGGCTGTTAAAATACAGTCACTCCAGTATGTAAGAGGCAAATTAGATTGAAACCGCAATGCTCTAGCCACATTTACTAAATGTTGATGCTTCCTCTCAACAATGCCATTTTGTTGAGGGGCACACAACTCTTATGATGGATTATGCCTTTTTCATTGAAAAAATTGGTCATACAGAATTCAGTACCATTGTCACTTCTTAAGATTTTAATTTTGAGTCCAAGTTGTGTTTCCACCAAATTATAGAAGGAAGTAATGCAGGTTTTGGTTTCAGCTTTCGAATTAAGTAAGTAAACCGAAGTGGATCGAAAGAAATCATCCACTATGGTTAAGAAATACCGTGAGCCATCATATGCAATAGTGGAATGTGGGCCCCATAAGTCATAATGGATTAATTCAAAAATCCTAGATGAAGTATGCTCACTATTGGAAAAAGATAATCTATGGAACTTGTCAAGGGGATAAATAGCACAAGGATTTTCATTAACATCATTGAAATGCTTGCTTACAATTGGATCAGAAATCATTCTTAACCTAGAAACGGATAAATGGCCTAAGCGAAAATGCTATAGGTCAAGTTGGTTAACATTATTGATCATAGAGGTGTGTGCAATAAAATGTGTGTGAATTGAAAGGGAGTGAGCAAGGGCTGAAGGAGAAATGTCTGAATAGATGAAATGGTATAAACCATGCTTGAGCTCACCCTTCCCAATCGTTTTCCAAAAAGGCAGGTCCTGTATAAAGCAGTATTTAGAGAAAAACAGCAAGCAACAAGTTAGGCTATGAGTCAACTTAGTTGCAGAAATTAAATTGAAAGAGAAAGATTGGACACAGAGAACATCCCTTAAAATGATGGTATTGGTTAATTGAATATTACCAATATGTGTTACAAGGGCTAAGCTTCCATTTGGAAGCTTAACAGAGTAGGCGACAAGGGCTAAGCTTCCATTTGGAAGCTTCCATTTAGTGCTACAGACCATATGGTCTGTAGCACCTGTGTCTAATGTCCAACTTGAGGAACAATGAATTGAGGTGTTGTATATGTGTGTAGAAAAACAAGAATATATACCAGACATTTGTGAAGCAGGAACAGATGAGGAATGAGGATGAGATGATGATGCTGAGTGGAAAACAGAGGCTGTTGTTGAAGAATCCTTGGGTTGTAGCAAGGACATCAGCTGCTAGTATTGATGCTTGGTCAAACCAATCCTGTCATCACTAGAATTATCCACATCAAAAACAACAGAGTATGAAGTCTGATTGGTAAGTGTGACAAAAGGGGGCTGCTGCTTGGCGTGTAACTTATGGCCGGGTGGATATCCATTTAGTTTGTAGCATTTCTTAACAGAGTGGCTAGTAAGATTATAGTGAGAGCAAACTGGAGCAACAACATTGCCAAGTTTAAAACAGGTTTCCATCGAGTGGCCAAAAATCTTATTGTGATTGCAATATGGCCGATCCTTCTTGGGGTTAGGGTTTTGTTTGGGCGGGTATTTGGATGAAGGGAAAGGTTTTGTAACAGCAAGGGCCATGGTCTGAGTAGAAGGAACATTGGGGGTCATTTGAGAATGTCGTTCTTGTTGTTGTATTAGGGAAAACACCTTGGTAACAGATGGAAGAGGATCCATTAACATAATTTGGTCTCTAATGGGGGAATATGATTCATGAAGTCCCATAAAAAACTGAAGAATACAGTCCCTCTGATGACGATCCATTAGAGTTTTCAAAATACCACAAGTGCATATACGAAAAGGATCGTAAATGGAAAGCTCATCCCAAAGTGGTTTCAACTTACCATAGTAGATACTTACAGGATCACGTTCCTGAAGGAGACTAGCTAAATCCTTCTTCAACTGAAAAATTCGTGGACCGTTTTGCTGGGAAAAACGATCGGACAAATCTTGCCAAATCTCCTTAGCATCATCAACGAAGACCACAGATGATTTAAGGGAAGGGCTAATCGAGTTCTGGATCCAGGAAACAATCATATCGTTGCACCTTTCCCATAGATCAAGTAATGGATCTGTAGAAGAGGTGGGTTTCAACAGGGTACCCAAAATGAAGCCAAGCTTATTCTTGGCTCGAAGAGCACGTCGCATGGCTCTAGACCATGTGGCATAGTTTTCGGTGGTTAGGAGTTCAGGGACAAGGGTAATGGCCGGATTATCACCATGATCAAGACGGGAAGGGTTTGAGGGATCGGTGAGATTGAGGTATGAGGGATGGGTATTCGTGTTTAGGTGAGAGTTTTTGAGAGATCGGTGGGGTTTCAAGGGAAGGGGTTTCCATCAGAATAGCTTCTCAATAGTTGCTATTGATACCATGTAATAAATCAAAGAAATGGAGCTCTGGGCAACAAGAGTAAAATAGAGAAGCAAATATCGATGGAGATGAAGGATCAATCGGATTTCCCCAAAATTATGTACTGTTCATTAAAGAAGGGATTGAAATATATACATCAGAGTATATAACTGCCTAACAACTTGCTCTAATAACCTTATGACATGTGTAAAAGTAAATACAAAGGAAATGCAAATGAAATATAATTAAATACATGTAGCAACAGATTTAGTAGTGTCTAAACTGCAAGTCGTTTGTCCAGTGTCTTCTAACATAACCTATGCCGAATCGTACATCAAGCGATTAGTTGAAATGAGAAAACCTCTACAGCTTAAGCTGAAAAAGGTAGTATGGAATTGGACTGACCAGGATTCCAATTACATGAAGCTAAGGTAAAAGATTTACCAGCTTTATGTCATCCTAACCCAGAAGAAAGACTGGTGCTAGAAACGGATGCTTCCAATGAACATAAAGATTCTTATCATCAGGTTCTTTTTCAGGATCAGAATTAAATTACCATAGCAATGAAAAAGAATATCCTGTGTGAAAAAAGGAATAGATAAATTTAAAATTTATCTAGCATCTCAACGCTTTTTAGTTCCTACAGATTCAAAGAATTTTCTGTATTTCTTGCGGACTAACATTAATTGCAGGTGATTATAAACAAAGTAGATTACTCCGTTGGCAGCAATGGTTAACAATTATCAATGTGATGTTGAACACATCAAAGGAGAAAGGAATTGTCTAGCAGAAGCTCTAACTAAAGATGTATAACGTGATGTTTCCTTGTGCAGGATAAAAGATGGACCTCAAATCCATCAAAGCTGTTATGGAGCAACAAAAAGCTTTCATGGAGCTACTTAGGGGTGTAAATCGGTCCAGACCGATCTAGTGGACCGAATATTTTCTCTAGACCAAAAACGGACTAAACATCCATAGGGACCGGACCAGATCGGTAGCTATCAGTCCGGTCTAATTATTTTACTATTTTTTCATCTTTTTTTTTAAATAAATTAATAAAAAAATTATTTAAATTACTAAATTAAAGTTAAATGAATTATTAATGTGGATTATGTAACTAACTCATTAAAAAATATTTTACTATAATTATATTTATGATGTCGATAGTTACTACTTACTAACTTAGATTTTACTCTTTAGTATGCATAATTATTAATTGTTGGGGTGGAAACGGGTTTTGGAGTTGAAAAATCAAGAAACAGTACATTCGCTCGACTGTCGCTCGAGCGAAGCTCAAATTGTGAGTTCACTCGAGGTGCACGCGACAGTGGACTCCAGCAAAGCTCAACCCATGAGTTTGCTCGAGTCTCGTGCAACAATGGGCTCAAGCGAAACACAAACCCCAGCGTTCACTCGAGCTACGCTCAACACTCCGCTCGAGCCAATGTTAATGAATGTCAAATAATTTCATTTTATACAGATTATTCATGCTTGCTTACAATTTAGGTATTGAAAAACAATTACCTAATTATTTTAATTATGAATGTATGATGTATTAACTATTACATATAATGATATAAATTATCACATGATTTATGATTTATTATTAATTGATGGCATATATTATTTTATATTTTATATGGTTTATGATAATAAATTAGATAAAAATTATATTATTAACTTATAAAATTTATATATAAAAATAATATAAATTATTAAAAATATTTTTAAAATATATAGGGGTTCCAATTCGGTTCAGTCCGGTCCAAACTTTGTAGACCCCGGGATTGGACCGAATGTCATCAATCCACATATTTTGGGACCAAGACCGACTGGTCCATAATTCGATCAAGCCCGGTCCAAACCGAAAAGTTTGGTCCGGTCGATTTTGCTGGTCTGGACCGAATTACTTACAGCCCTAGAGCTACTCCAACAGCAAGCAGACGCTTTGGAAAAATAAAGTCTCACAAATATCGAGGACATGTACACCTCAAAAAAATGAGAGGAGTGGTAGTTCTCTTGTCGGAGACAATGTCTCTGAACAATAGGGTCAAACCTAGAAATCTAACAAGGAATCAAGTCCCTCAATGGAGATGAGTTCATCTCAGAAAAACAAATTGTACAAACCACAAAAATATTACATGGTTGAATAATTCTTTATGTAATCCCCTCTTAGGGGACTCTTCTCGCACGCTTGACGTGGAAATGTAGAGGATGAAACATTCGTTTGATTTAAGTGGAAAAGCCTCGTGCATAGAAACAGTGCATATTGAATGAACTGAAATCGTGCCCTTCCGGGCCTCATTGGTTACACAAATGAGATGAGATAAAAGTTGAATAAATATTATTTTTTTAATATTATTTTTGTGTCACACTTCAATACATCTACAGGTGTGGGCAGAAGTCACTGTGGACTTTGCAGGCTTTGGTTTGGGGTAATAAGGATTTAGAGGTTTGGGTTCAAGGGCTTTCATGGGCTTGGATGACTAATGTCTTTTGCTTAGTTTTATTATATTTCTTAATATGGGCTAGGGTTGTGTTAGTTGAGCCCAGTTACTTGTATCCTCACTTAGGCTTATTGTTGTTAGCTTGGACTTAAAAGAACCATGGCCTCAACTTTGCTTCCTGTAGGGTGTAACGGATCATTTTGAAATGTTATAACCTGTTTGTCACTTTTCTCTTATTTTCTCTCCTATTTTTCTGGAGGAGCTCCCCTCAAAGAGAGCAACTATTGTTGTTTTTATCTAATCTTTGGAGTGTGTTACAAATTGGTATCAAAGAGACACCAATCGCTGTGCAATCAAAATCTATGGAAGAAAAAACTCTTGCATCATTACGCAAAATCAAAGAGCTGATGGAACAAAATCAACAACGTTGTGAAATTATCCTGCAGAAATTAAAGGAATACCGAAACAACCTCCATGAAAATTTAAGTTATTTAGAGCATGGGTTTTCTACGATGTAGGAAGATGCAAAATATGCACCGAAAGTTGAATAAAAGGGGAAATCCGATTGAACAAAAATTCCGTCTCAATTTTTCAATCTTTAGATCTCCCTTCTCCTTCAATGGTTGTATTGAGCAAAATGCATATCATGGCCGAAAAAGGAGGAGACCCAGGGTTCGGGACCATTCTTGACACTAACGACAAGGACTCGAGCATCCTTGATTTTCTGAGCACCAAATGGGAGTTTGACCTAGGTGGTGTAGATTTTCATTGTCTCTGCTCCTCACCCTCCTCTTTCTCCCAGTATTCTAACACAGCAAAGAAAATAAGGAAAATAGTGAATAAAGTAGCGAATGTGGGTAAAGACAGTTGCTCTCTTAGAGGAAGAGCGCCTCCAGGAATTAAAGAAAAAAAGAGAAAATTTATCTTTTCAATGGTATTTGCATAGTGCATCCAAAAGTTCCAGGCATACAATAAGATAGACTCCATTAATGGTCCATACAATGGTCGTGGACCTATTACGTACTCTTACACAAATTAAAATGGAACCGGGCTTATGGCCCAGAGTCCAACAAGACCGAACTAAATGAAAAGAACAAGACCCAATGAAATAACAAAAGGGCCACTGGCCCATACGATCGTAGCCCACCATACTTCAAAACTCCCTTCAGAACTAAGGAGTTCGACACTTCGACTTCTCCATTTCAGTTCATAACAAGTACCCTTCACGTGTGGTAGGGTTTCATCTTCTTCCCTTCCTCTCTCTTGCCTTTCGCCGTCCTTCGCGCTTCTACCTTTAGATCTAAGTCGTCATTTGTTACGTATCCCCCCCGTTCAAAACACATTCCTGCAAGGTGGGGCAACTTCTCATTCAGCCGTGAGTAAACTTCCCAAGTGGCATCGTCGGCCCCTCGGCCTTGCCAACGGACCAAGTGCTCCACACTTGCTCGGTTGCCCTCCTTGGTCATTCAATGCTTTAGTATTTCTTCAAACTCTAGCCAAATCACTCCTTGGTTGTCCATTGGGGGTAGCGTGGGAAGGGA
This sequence comes from Pterocarya stenoptera, assembly GCA_003123785.1. Taxonomy (NCBI): domain Eukaryota; kingdom Viridiplantae; phylum Streptophyta; class Magnoliopsida; order Fagales; family Juglandaceae; genus Pterocarya; species Pterocarya stenoptera. The sequence goes on along the minus strand of QEOT01007352.1, from coordinate 82,814 downwards.
AGTGACCCTTGAATCGATCTTGTGTTTGAGTTGCGATAAATGGAAGGTGGGGTAAATTCTTGAGGAGCTCAAGAGATCTAGCTTGTAGGCCACCTGACATACCCTCTTTGATACCCGAAATGGCCCAAAATACCGAGGGGCAAGCTTGAGGTGGCATTGATGTGGTATGGTGCTTTGTCTATATGACTGGAGCCTAAGGTATACATCATCGTCCACATCAAATTCTTGTTCCTTCCGTTTTAGATTTGAGTAAGTTTTTTTATTCTATCTTGTGGATTGTGTAAATTGTGTTTGAGGAGTCTTGTGATCTGGTCCCGAATCCTTAGAATGGTGTCCACAGCTTCCCCGTGTGTTGTTCCTGAAACAAGATCAAGTCAACTAGGTTGCAGTTGCCTGTAAAGGGCCTCATAAGAAGTCATTCTTGTCGATGAGTGCTGAGTGGAGTTGTACCACCACTTAGCCAAGGGTATCCACCTAGCCCAGTATTTAGGCATGTCTCCACTTAAACATCTGAGGTAGTTCTCGACTGTCTCATTCACGACTTCAGACTATCCATTGGTTTGAGGGTGGTACGTTGTGCTTAGAGATAGTTGAACCCCCTGCAAGGAAAACATTTCATGCCAAAATTGGCTAGTGAACATGTTGTCACAATCAAAGACAATAGATTGTGGTAGCCCGTGCAATTTAAAAATAAGTTCGAAAACAACTCAATAATGTCCCTAGCTATATAGGGATGTTCAGAGGAATAAAGTGGTTGTATTTGGTCAGCCTGTCAACCACCACCCATAAAACATTGAACCCTTGTGAAATAGGCAGCCCTTTTACAAACTTCATAGTGATGTGAATCCATAGCCGCATCGGTACGGGCAGTAGTTGAAGTAGCCCGCTTGGTAGGGTGTTGTCTATCCTGTTGGCATAAGCCACAACTTATGATAAATGCCTTGACATCCTTTTTTAGACCTTCCCAATATAAATCTCTCCTCATTCTGTGGATGGTTTTGTCGTACCTCGAATGACCATCCCAAGGGCTGCTGTGTGACAGTTCTAGCAACTTATTTCTAAACTCCTCGTGTTGGGGAATATGTAATATGTTCTTGTACAGCAGGAGCCTTTCCCTCACTGTGTATTTAGGGTCTAGCTTACCCTCAGAATGCAATTTAAGGAGATTATGTATTTGTGCATCAGTTTAGCAAGCAACCTTTAAGTCTTCGATCCATTGCACATCGAGAAATGTGATCAGCATTAATTCTCCATCCTTACCATACTCTTCCTTGATAGGGCATTGACAACCCTATTTTCTGACCCTTTCTTGTACTCTACCATGAAGTCATACCCTAAAAACTTAGTAATCCAACATTATAGCATTGGGGTCCCCACTTTTTGATCCAAAAGATGCTTGAGACTTTGTTGGTCTATGTGCACCACAAAAGTTTGCCTAGTAGGTAAGGCCTCCATTTAAGAACAGCTGAAACTAGGGCAAAGAGTTCCTTCTCGTAAGTTGACATCATAACTGCTCTTCCCTTCAAGGCTTGGTTGAAATAAGCTTTGGTTTTGCCTTGCTGCATCAAAATTGCCCCAATGGCATTTCCCAAGGCATTGCACTCAATAGTGAATGACCTTGAGAAATCCTGAAGAGCCAAAACAGGAGGCTGTGTAACAACCTTTTTTAGCTTGTGAAAAGCTAGCTTAGCTTCCTCACTCCATCTAAAACCATCATTCTTCAACATTCAGGTTAGAAGGGAAGCAATCCCATCATAGCCTCTTATGAACCTATGATAATATCCCATTAACCCAAAAATTCCCTCAGAGCCTTGAGGGATTTAGGTAAGGGCCAATCTTTCATTGTTTGTAGCTTATCGGGATCTGCCCGCACACCTTTATCAGAGATTAGATGGACTAAATATCCTATCTCCTTGCACTCAAAGTGACACTTCGATCGCTTGGCGTACAACTTGTGTTGCCTTAGTAGATCAACGGTGGTTTGGAGGTGCTCCACGTGTTCCTCCACTGTTTTACTATGCACGAGAATATCATAAATAAAAAAGTATAAAATTTCTTAAATGAGGCCAAAATACCTCATTCATAAGACTTTGGAAAGTGGATTGGGCATTAGTTAGCCCAAATGACATAACTAGGAACTCATAGTGGCCTTCATGCGTCCTAAATGCTATTTTTGGTCAGATTAACAATCTCTTCTTGAATCTTGGCTAGGCTATAGGCTGAGGTTAGGTTTGGAGGGTTGAACATCCTGACACGCAAGCGGATGTCATACCTAAGGATACTAAGGAAACAACGGAGTTTATATGTATCAGGCAACCCTTTCAATCGATTAGACAATGTCTCAAACCTGGCCTTATACTCTTCAACAATACCATTTTGTCTTAACTTAGTGAGTGCCTCCATAAGGTCATCATAAGCACTAGGACCAAATCTCACTAATAGGGCCTTAATGAAAGAGTCTCAATCAGTAAATTGTCCAAATTCCTCTAGATCTTGAAATCAAGTGAGGGCTTTACCCTCCATATGAAAAGAGGCAAGCCTTAAATGATGTTGTGGCAATGTATTATGGAATGTAAAGAACTGATGTACTTTGTAAATCCAACATGCAGGATCTTCACCACGGAAGACAGGGAAGTCAAGTATGATGGTTCTTGTTTGTATCTCTCCCATGTGCTGGTGTGTGGCAGGTTCCTCTCTGGTTTGTATATCGGATGAACATTCACCATTGTTGTTCCTGCTGTGCATTTCTGCAATCAAGGCTATGAGTTGTTGGACTATAGTATCCATCTGCCTCTTTATGGCTATCGCCTCTATCTCCAACACTTCATTGGATTGTTTTACAGCATTAAGTCCATCTTGTAGTTGATTCATCCTTGTGCCTTCTGCCATATTTTTAATATTGATATATAGAGAATCGGTATCTCTAATACCACTTGTAACACAACAAAGAAAATAGGAAAAGTCTTCTTGCAAATGAGTTCGTACACCAAACTGCGCACCGATGCTGATATGTAAGGCATCCGTTTAATGAAACGGTGTGAATTGAAGACATAAATTATTTTCATGAAATAGATGACTTTCTTCTACTCTCAAAATTTTTCTTATTTTGTTTTTCTTTTCAATAAAAAAATCATGTCAACTTCAGTATGCGATTTAGTGCGCTAAACTGCTTATATCTAACAAGGCTCAAGAAAATAAGAAAAATAGTGAATAAAGTAGTGAATGTGGATAGAGATAGTTACTCTCTTCGAGGGGGAGCGCCTCCAAGAATTAGATAAAGAAGGAGAAAATTTAGTGTCTCAACAGTATATGCATAGTGCATCTAAAAATTTCAGGCGTATAATAAGACAGACTCCACTAATGGGCTGCCATACAATGGCCGTGGACCTACTACTGACTCTTACACGAATTAAAATGTGGTTTACGGCCCAGAGACCAACAAACTAAATAAAAGGAATGAGACCCAATGAAATAACAAAAGGGTCACTGGCCCACCATACTTCAGAACTCTCTTCAGGACAAAGGAATTCGACACTTCGACTTCTCCAATTCATTTCAGAACAAGTACCCCTCACGTGTGCTAGGGCTCCGTCTTCTTCCCTTCCTCTCTCTTGCCTTCAACCGTCCTTCAGTCTTCCACCTTCAGATTTGAGCCATCGTTTGTTACAAATATCCTCGAAAAATTTCATCATACAATATTATCTCTCTCTCATAGCATACAATTTCATTACCAGAATTCTTCGACCCGCTCCCGGACAATGGAAGCCCTTCCAAGACATTCGACTACGACTTTCTCATCGTCGGTGCTGACCAAGCCGAGCGCGCGTCATTGGCACTCTTCTTGGCTCTATCTCGCCCAATGTCACCGTTGAAATCCGAAACTCATATGATGTCCTTCACAGCGAGTTCTCGGGCCAGATTGCTTTGAATATCGAGTACCATAACAATATGTTAGTATCCCACCAAAAAGTGAATCTGAAAGAAGTCATCGTTGGATGGTATTCAACTGGTCTTGGAGTTACCGGCGGTAGTGCACTGATTCATGAATTTTATTCCAGCAAAGTTCCCAACCTTGTTCATTTGACTGTCGATACAGGATTCAGGAATGGACAGGGCACGATAAAAGCTTATGTTTCTTTTAATTTTCCACTTGGAGACCAGCAGCTTGCTGCACAATTTCAGGAGATTACTCTGGATCTTCGTATGGTAGAAGCTGAACGAACTGGATTTGATATTCTAAAGACAACTGTCATTTTGAGCTTGTCACCTGCTGAGCTGCTTCTTGGGAAGCCTCTCTCTAAGCAAACGGAGAAGTCATTACTTGCTTATTCTGGATCCTCTTTAATAGGATTGTAGTATAATACAAAATACAAAATTTTCATCTTATCTCGTCTTATTATTATTTTTTTTTTAAATTTTCATATAAAATATTATAAACAATTCAATTTTTTCAAATTTTAATTCTAACTTTTACAAATTTTAAAATTATAAAATAATATTTTAAACTTTAAAACAAAACATTCATCCCAAACCTATCTAAATGGACCTGTGGAGCATGCCTCAGGAGAATACTTCAAAGATGGTGGTGCGTCGGATAAAAGGTATGCGTGGTATGGAGCTTCAGCCAAAGTTGTAGCGGGAGTTTTCGGTAATAAGTAAGATTTCTGGGTTGGAAATTTATGGTACTTGTATATGCTTCTCATTGGTGGGCTTACCCCATATAAGTGCACATATGAGTTTTCGATGCCAATCAATGTTTCAGAATGGCTGTCCTTATTTTGCGCCTGAACTGTTAGATAAAATGCCTGGAAAAAAATCTTNTTGAAGAACCACTAGAAAAAGAAAGACCAGTTTTAGAACAACCCAAGACTAGTTTCAAATTTCAGAAAGAGTTGAAAAACACTCTTGAAACACTAGAAGATTGGGATAGACTCCTAGAAGAAGAAATTCCTCTAGATAAGAATCCTTACCTTTTAGAAATAAAAGAACACAATTCTAAGACTGAAAAAGACAGCTTGGAAGAAGTTGAAGAACAGCTTGAAAAAGCATGTACAGAAAACCCTATAGACTTTGGGCAAAACAAAGGCCTGAAGCAGAAATCAAACTTCTACCTCCAGGAACACAAGTTTTTAGGGTAAAACCTATGGAATACAACTCCAGAGGATAGAAAAGAATTTGCTAAGCAGATCCAAGAATTACTAGAACTTAAAAGTTATTAAGGCCATGCAGTAAATCAATGCACTCTTCTCCAGCATTTCTTGTAGAAAATAAAGCCGGAAGAAGACGTGGTAAAAAGAGAATGGTAATCAACTATAAGAAGCTGAATGAAGTTTCAGCTTTTGATGTTATTACATTCCAAAGAAAGAACAACTCATAGAGTTGATCAGAGGAAAACAATGGTAGTTCTCCTCATTAGATTGCAAATCAGGATTTTGGCAAATTAAGCTAAGACCCGAATGCACCCCATTGACGACATCCAGCTGCCCTCAAGGACAGTACGAATGGAAGGTAATTCCATTTGGACTAAAACAAGCACCAGGTATTTTCCAGAGACATATGGATAATATCCTGAAACCATTTAAAGATTTTTGTATTGTTTATATAGACGATACTAATCTTTAGTGATGAAGAAAATGAACACGTAAAGCATCTAAAGACTGTTTTAAGTGTTTGCATCCATAACGGAATTGTATTACCAGAAAGAAAGCTGTGATAATGGTCCGGAAAATAAATTACTTAGGCTTAACTTTAGAAAAAGGAAAGCATAAGCTACAGCAACATGTCCTAGATCATATTCAAAATTTTCCTGACAAGATCAAAGACAAGAAGCAGCTTCAAAGGTTTTTACTTTTTAGGCTGTTTAACCTGTAATAAATCAGAGAAATGGAGCTCTGGGCAACAAGAGTAAAACAGAGAAGCAAATATCGATGGAAATGAAGTATCAATCGGATTTCTCCAAAATTATGTACTGTTCATTAAAGAAGGGATTGAAATATATACAGCAGAGTATATAACTGCCTAACAACCTGCTCTAATAACCTTATGACATGTGTAAATGTAAATATAAAGGAAATGCAAATGAAATGTAATTAAATACATGTAGCAGCAGATTTAGTAATGTCTAAACTGCAAGTCGTTTGTCCAGTGTCTTCTAACATCCCCCCGCAAGATGGAGAGTAGAGATTGACTATTCCCATCTTGGAGAGATGTAAGTACAACAAATAAGAAGGTAAAGCTTTAGTAAAAATGTCAGCCAACTGAGTATTAGAAGACACATGAGCAGTAGAGATAATCCCAGCTTGAATTTGATCTCGAATAAGGTGGCAATCAAGCTCAATATGCTTGGTCATTTTATGAAATACTGGGTTGGCAGCAATGTGAAGTGCGGATTGACTGTCACAGTGTAGAAGAGCAGCTTGAGTATGTGAAACACCAAGATCTTGAAGCAAATACCGAAGCCAAAGTAATTCAGAACAAGTAGTGGCCATAGACTTGTATTCAACTTCAGCTGAAGATCTGGAAACTACATTTTGTTTATTGGATTTCCAAGAAACCAATGAATTACCAAGAAAGATGCAATAACCTGTGGTTAACTTATGAGAATCCGGGCAATAAGCCCAATCTAAGTCACAATATGCACGAAGCTGAAAAGTAGATGATGAAGAAAGTAACAAACCTTGTCCAAGAGCTGCTTTAATGTATCTTAGAACCTTGTAAGCTGCTGCCAAATGACTGGAGGAGGGTTTATCCATGAATTGACTTAACAACTGTACAGCAAAGGATAGGTCTGGCCGAGAGATAGTCAAGTATAAGAGTCTGCCAATCAATCTCCTATAAGTGCATGGTTCTTTGAGTGGAATTCCATCTGTTTTGTTGAGTTTAAAATTTTGATCAAGAGGGAGTTTAAGTGGAGTACAACCAAGCATTCCTGAATCTGCCAAAATATGTAAGGCATACTTTCTTTGAGAAATGTGAATGCCTTTGAATGATCTAGCAATATCTAAGCCAAGAAAATATCGAAAACAACCAAGATCTTTAATTTTGAACTAATGATGAAGGAAAGTTCTAATTGAATCAATAGAAGCTTGAGAATCACTAGCAAGTAATATGTCATCCACATACACTAATAAGACAATGAAAGAAGTTCCATCTTGCTTTGTGAATAAGCTATAATCAGCTTTTGATTGGATAAAACCATTTTCAAGAATAGATGAGGTAAGCTTGAAATTCCATTGTCTTGATGCTTGTTTGAAGCCATAAAGTCTCTTAAGCAACTTACAAACTTGGTGTGGCTACCCCTTAGTATACCCAGGTGGTTTTTTCATGTAAATATCTTCTTGCAAATCACCATTAAGAAAGGCATTATTCACATCGAAATGATGCAAATGCCATCCTTTGATGGCAGCAATGGCAAGGAGACCTCTCACAGTAACAAGCTTAGCAACAGGGGAGAAGGTCTCATGGAAGTCTATGCCTTATATTTGTGTGTATCCTTTAGCTACTAATCTAGCCTTAAAATCTAGCCTTAAGTCTCTCAACAGTTCCATCAGACTTAAATTTAATTTTGTAAACATACTTACAATCAATGGCTTCTTTTCCATGGGGTAATTCAGTGAGTGTCCAGGTCTGGTTATTTTCCAGTGCTTCAATCTCAGCTTCCATAGCCTTACACCAACCAGGATCCTTCAAAGCTTGTTTGTAAGAGTGGGGCTCGGTTTGGACAAAAATAGAAGTAGTAAAGGCTAGAAAATTGGGACTGAATTTATGATAAGATAAGCAATTATTTAAGGGAAAATACTTACCACTAATAGCAGGTGCATCCCGGGAAACTGATTATGCAGGGGGATCAAGCATGATTTGAGAACAATGATAGTCTTTAAGGTACTGTGGTGCTATGCGAATTCTGGTAGACCTCTTAAGAGCAAGAAGAGAATGATCTAGACAGGTGGGTGAAGTGGAAGAATTAGTAGGGATTGATGGGGATGGGATTAGAGTATGGGATGGTATAAAATGTGCTGGATGTAAAGGAGAATATGTGAAAAGAGTGTCTATGGGAGGCGGGTCAGAAATAGGTGTATAAGAGTGTGGGTGAAAAATAGGTAAAAGTGACTGTGAAGGAGGAGTGGATGGGAGTTGTGATGTTTGGTAGAAAGGAAAAATGGACTCATGAAAATTTACATCTCTTGAAATGAAAATGGTGTGTGTGGATAGATCCAATAATTTGTATCCTTTGGTGGCAAAAGGGTAGCCTAGGAAAACACACATACGACCTCTAAGATCAAATTTCTTTCTAGCATGTGAGAGGGTGGCTGTAAAGCATAAAGAGCCAAAAACCTTCATGTGGGTATATTGAGATTTCTTATTAAAAATGATCTTAAATGGAGTCTTATTTTATAAAATGGGGGTGGGGAGCCGATTTATGATGTAGGTGGCTGTTAAAATACAGTCACTCCAGTATGTAAGAGGCAAATTAGATTGAAACCGCAATGCTCTAGCCACATTTACTAAATGTTGATGCTTCCTCTCAACAATGCCATTTTGTTGAGGGGTTTGCACACAACTCTTATGATGGATTATGTTTTTTTCATTGAAAAAATTGGTCATACAGAATTCAGCACCATTGTCACTTCTTAAGATTTTAATTTTGAGTCCAAATTGTGTTTCCACCAAATTATAGAAGGAAGTAATGCAGGTTTTGGTTTCAGCTTTCGAATTAAGTAAGTAAACCCAAGTGGATTGAGAGAAATCATCCACTATGGTTAAGAAATACCGTGAGCCATCATATGCAATAGTGGAATGTGGGCCCCAGAAGTCATAATGGATTAATTCAAAAATCCTAGATGAAGTATGCTCACTATTGGAAAAAGATAATCTATGGAACTTGTCAAGGGGATAAATAGCACAAGGATTTTCATTAACATCATTGAAATGCTTGCTTACAATTGGATCAGAAATCATTCTTAACCTAGAAACGGATAAATGGCCTAAGCGAAAATGCTATAGGTCAGGTTGGTTAACATTATTGATCATAGAGGTGTGTGCAGTAAAATGTGTGTGAATTGAAAGGGAGTGAGCAAGGGCTGAAGGAGAAATGTCCGAATAGATGAAATGGTATAAACCATGCTTGAGCTCACCCTTCCCAATCGTTTTCCAAAAAGGTAGGTCCTGTATAAAGCAGTATTTAGAGAAAAACAACAAGCAACAAGTTAGGCTATGAGTCAACTTAGTTGCAGAAATTAAATTGAAAGAGAGAGATTGGACACAGAGAACATCCCTTAAAATGATGGTATTGGTTAATTGAATATTACCAATATGTGTTACAAGGGCTAAGCTTCCATTTGGAAGCTTAACAGAATAGGCGACAGCGGAAGAAATGGTTGTGAAAAAAGTAGTGCTGCAGACCATATGGTCTGTAGCATCTGTGTCTAATGTCCAACTTGAGGAACAATGAATTGAGGTGCTGTGTATGTGTGTAGAAAAACAAGAATATATACCAGACATTTGTGAAGCAGGAACAGATGAGGAATGAGGATGAGATGATGATGCTGAGTGGAAAACAGAGGCTGCTATTGAAGAATCCTTAGGTTGTAGCAAGGACATCAGCTGCTAGTATTGATGCTTGGTCAAACCAATCCTGTCATCACTAGAATTATCCACATCAGAACCAACAGAGTATGAAGTCTAATTGGTAAGTGCGACAAAAAGGGGCTACTGCTTGGCGTGTAACTTATGGCCGGGTGGATATCCATTGAATTTGTAGCATTTCTCAACAGAGTGGCTAGTAAGATTACAGTGAGAGCAAACTGGAGCAACAACATTGCCAAGTTTAAAACAGGTTTCCATCGAGTGGCCAAAAATCTTACTGTGATTGCAATATGGCCGATCCTTCTTGGGGTTAGGGTTTTGTTTGGGCGGGTATTTGGATGAAGGGAAAGGTTTTGTAATAGCAAGGGCCATGGTCTGAGTAGAAGGAACATTGGGGGTCATTTGAAAATGCCGTTCTTGTTGTTGTATTAGGGAAAACACCTTGGTAACAGATGGAAAAGGATCCATTAACATAATTTGGTCTCTAATGGGGGAATATGATTCATTAAGTCCCATAAAAATTTGAAGAACACAGTCCCTTTGATGACGATCCATAAGAGTTTTCAAAATACTACAAGTGCATATAGGAAAAGGATCGTAAATGGAAAGCTCATCCCAAAGTGATTTCAACTTACCATAGTAGATACTTACAGGATCACGTTCCTGAAGGAGACTAGCTAAATCCTTCTTCAACTGAAAAATTCGTGGACCGTTTTGCTGGGAAAAACGATCAGACAAATCTTGCCAAATCTCCTTAGCATCATCAACGAAGACCACAGATGATTTAAGGGAAGGGCTAATCGAGTTCTGGATCCAGGAAACAATCATATCGTTGCACCTTTCCCATAAATCAAGTAATGGATCTGTAGGAGAGGTGGGTTTCAACAGGGTACCCAAAATGAAGCCAAGCTTATTCTTGGCTCGAAGAGCACGTCGCATGGCTCTAGACCATGTGGCATAGTTGTTAGTGGTTAGGAGTTCAGGGACAAGGGTAATGGCCGGATTATCACCATGATCAAGACGGAAAGGGTTTGAGGGATCGGTGAGATTGAGGTATGAGGGATGGGTATTCATGTTTAGGTGAGAGTTGGGGTTTTGAGAGATCGGTGGGGTTTCAAGGGAAGGGGTTTCCATTAGAATAGCTTCTCAATAGTTGCTACTGATACCATGTAATAAATCAAAGAAATGGAGCTCTGGACAACAAGAGTAAAACAAAGAAGCAAATATCGATGGAGATGAAGGATCAATCGGATTTCCCCAAAATTATGTACTGTTCATTAAAGAAGGGATTGAAATATATACAGCAGAGTATATAACTGCCTAACAACCTGCTCTAATAACCTTATGACATGTGTAAAAGTAAATACAAAGGAAATGCAAATGAAATGTAATTAAATACATGTAGCAACAGATTTAGTAGTGTCTAAACTGCAAGTTGTTTGTCCAGTGTCTTCTAACATAACCTATGCCAAATCGTACATCAAGCGATTAGTTGAAATGAGAAAACCTCAACAGCTTAAGTTGAAAAAAGTAGTATGGAATTGGACTGACCAGGATCCAATTACATGAAGCTAAGGTAAAAGATTTACCAGCTTTATGTCATCCTAACCCAGAAGAAAGACTGGTGCTAGAAACGGATGCTTCCAATGAACATAAAGATTCTTATCATCAAGTTCTTTTTCAGGATCAGAATTAAATTACCATAGCAATGAAAAGGAATATCCTGTGTGAAAAAAGGAATAGATAAATTTAAAATTTATCTAGCATCTCAACGCTTTTTAGTTCCTACAGATTCAAAGAATTTTCTGTATTTCTTGCGGACTAACATTAATTGCAGGTGATTATAAACAAAGTAGATTACTCTGTTGGCAGCAATGGTTAACAATTATCAATGTGATGTTGAACACATCAAAGGAGAAAGAAATTGTCTAGCAGAAGCTCTAACTGAAGATGTATAACGTGATGTTTCTTTGTGCAGGATAAAAGATGGACCTCAAATCCATCAAAGCTGTTATGGAGCAACAAAAAGCTTTCATGGAGCTACTTAGGGGTGTAAATCGGTCCAGACCGATCTAGTGGACCGAATATTTTCTCTAGACCAAAAACGGACTGAACATCCATAGGGACCGGACTGGATCAGTAGCTATCAGTTCGGTCTAATTATTTTACTATTTTTTCATCTTTTTTTTAAATAAATTAATAAAAAAATTATTTAAATTACTAAATTAAAGTTAAGTGAATTATTAATGTGGATTATATAATTAACTCATTAAAAAAATATTTTAGCTACCGGTCCAGTCTAATTATATTACTATTTTTTCGTCTTTTTTTAAAATAAATTAATAAAAAAATTATTTAAATTACTAAATTAAAGTTAAATGAATTATTAATGTGGATTATGTAACTAACTCATTAAAAAATATTTTACTATAATTACATTTATGATGTCGATAGTTACTACTTACTAACTTAGATTTTACTCTTTAGTATGCATAATTATTAATTGTTGGGGTGGAAACGGGTTTTGGAGTTGAAAAATCAAGAAACAGTACATTCGCTCGACTGTCGCTTGAGCGAAGCTCAAATTGTGAGTTCACTCGAGGTGCACGTGACAGTGGACTCCAGCAAAGCTCAACCCATGAGTTTGCTCGAGTCTCGTGCAACAATGGGCTCAAGCGAAACACAAACCCCAGCGTTCACTCGAGCCACGCTCAACACCCCGCTCGAGCCAATGTTAATTAAGTCAAATAATTTCATTTTATATAGATTATTCATGCTTGCTTACAACTTAGGTATTGAAAAACAATTACCTAATTATTTTAATTATGAATGTATGATGTATTAACTATTTACATATAATGACATAAATTATCACATGATTTATGATTTATTATTAATTGATAGCATATATTATTTTATATTTTATATGGTTTATGATAATAAATTATATAAAAATTATATTATTAACTTATAAAATTTATATATAAAAATAATATAAATTATTAAAAATATTTTTAAAATATATAGGGGTTCCAATTCGGTTCAGTCCGGTCCAAACTTTGTAGACCCTGGGATTGGACTGAATGTCATCAATCCACATATTTTGGGACCAAGACCGACCGGTCCATAATTCGATCAGGCCCGGTCCAAACCGAAAAGTTTGGTCCGGTCGATTTTGTCTGTCTGGACCGAATTACTTACAGCCCTAGAGCTACTCCAACAGCAGGCAGACGCTTTGGAAAAATAAAGTCTCACAAATATAGAGGACATGTACACCTCAAAAAAATGAGAGGAGTGGTAGTTCTCTTGTAGGAGACAATGTCTCTGAACAATAGGGTCAAACCTAGAAATCTAACGCGGAATCAAGTCCCTCAATGGAGATGAGTTCATCTCAGAAAAACAAATTGTACAAACCACAAAAATATTACATGGTTGAATAATTCTTTATGTAATCCCCTCTTAGGGGACTCTTCTCGCACGCTTGACGTGGAAATGTAGAGGATGAAACATTCGTTTGATTTAAGTGGAAAAGCCTCATGCATAGAAACAGTGCATATTGAATGAACTGAAATCATGCCCTTCCGGACCTCATTGGTTACACAAATGAGATGAGATAAAAGTTGAATAAATATTATTTCTTTAATATTATTTTTGTGTCACACTTCAATAAATCTACAGGTGTGGGCAGAAGTCATTGTGGACTTTGCAGGCTTTGGTTTGGGGTAATAAGGATTTAGAGGTTTGGGTTCAAGGGCTTTCATGGGCTTGGATGACTAATGTCTTTTGCTTAGTTTTATTATATTTCTTAATATGGGCTACGGTTGTGTTAGTTGAGCCCAGTTACTTGTATCCTCACTTAGGCTTATTGCTGTTAGCTTGGACTTAAAAGAACCATGGCCTCAACTTTGCTTCCTGTAGGGTGTAACGGATCATTTTGAAATGTTATAACCCGTTTGTCACTTTTCTCTTATTTTCTCTCCTATTTTTCTGGAGGAGGTCCCCTCAAAGATAGCAAACTCTTGTTGTTTTTATCTAATCTCTGGAGTGTGTTACAAATTGGTATCAAAGAGACACCAATCGTTGTGCAATCAAAATCTATGGAAGAAAAAACTCTTGCATCATTACGCAAAATCAAAGAGCTGATGGAACAAAATCAACAACGTTGTGAAATTATCCTGCAGAAATTAAAGGAATACCGAAACAACCTCCATGAAAATTTAAGTTATTTAGAGCATGGGTTTTCTACGATGCAAGAAGATGCAAAATATGCACCGAAAGTCGAAGAAAAGGGGAAATCCGATTGAACAAAAATTTCGTCTCAATTTTTCAATCTTTAGATCTCCCTTCTCCTTCAATGGTTGTATTGAGCAAAATGCATATCATGGCCGAAAAAGGAGGAGACCCAGGGTTCGGGACCATTCTTGACACTAACGACAAGGACTCGAGCATCCTTGATTTTCTGAGCACCAGATGGGAGTTTGACCTAGGTGGTGTAGATTTTCATTGTCTCTGCTCCTCACCCTCCTCTTTCTCCCAGTATTCTAACACAGCAAAGAAAATAAGGAAAATAGTGAATAAAGTAGTGAATGTGGGTAAAGACAGTTGCTCTCTTAGAGGAAGAGCGCCTCCAGGAATTAAAGAAAAAAAAAAGAAAATTTATCTTTTCAATAGTATTTGCATAGTGCATCCAAAAGTTCCAGGCATACAATAAGATAGACTCCATTAATGGTCCATACAATGGTCGTGGACCTACTACGGACTCTTACACGAATTAAAATGGAACCGGGCCTATGGCCCAGAGTCCAACAAGACCGAACTAAATAAAAGGAACAAGACCCAATGAAATAACAAAAGGGCCACTGGCCCACACGATCGTAGCCCACCATGCTTCAAAACTCCCTTCAGAACTAAGGAGTTCGACACTTCGACTTCTCCATTTCAGTTCATAACAAGTACCCTTCACGTGTGGTAGGGTTTCATCTTCTTCCCTTCCTCTCTCTTGCCTTTCGCCGTCCTTCGCGCTTCTACCTTTAGATCTAAGTCGTCATTTGTTACATATCCCCCCCGTTCAAAACACATTCCTGCAAGGTGGAGCAACTTCTCATTCAGCCGTGAGTAAACTTCCCAAGTGGCATCGTCGGCCCCTCGGCCTTGCCAACGGACCAAGTGCTCCACACTTGCTCGGTTGCCCTCCTTGGTCATTCAATGCTTTAGTATTTCTTCAAACTCTAGCCAAATCACTCATTGGTTGTCCATTGGGGGTAGCGTGGGAAGGGAAGTGACCCTTGAATCGATCTTGTGTTTGAGTTGCGATAAATGGAAGGTGGGGTAAATTCTTGAGGAGCTCAAGAGATCTAGCTTGTAGGCCACTTGACATACCCTCTTTGATACCCGAAATGGCCCAAAATACCGAGGGGCAAGCTTAAGGTGGCATTGATGTGGTATGATGCTTTGTCTATATGACTGGAGCCTAAGGTATACATCATCGCCCACATTAAATTCTTGTTCCTTCCGTTTTAGATTTGAGTAAGTTTTTTATTCTATCTTGTGGATTGTGTAAATTGTGTTTGAGGAGTCTTGTGATCTGGTCCCGAATCCTTAGAATGGTGTCCACAGCTTCCCTGTGTGTTGTTCCTGAAACAAGATCAAGTCAACTAGGTTGCAGTTGCCTGTAAAGGGCCTCATAAGAAGTCATTCTTGTCGATGAGTGCTGAGTGGAGTTGTACCACCACTTAGCCAAGGGTATCCACCTAGCCCAGTATTTAGGCATGTCTCCACTTAAACATCTGAGGTAGTTCTCGACTGTCTCATTCACGACTTCAGACTATCCATTGGTTTGAGGGTGGTACGTTGTACTTAGAGATAGTTGAACCCCCTGCAAGGAAAACATTTCATGCCAAAATTGGCTAGTGAACATGTTGTCACAGTCAAAGACAATAGACTGTGGTAGCCCGTTCAATTTAAAAATAAGTTTGAAAACAACTCAATAATGTCCCTAGCTATATAGGGATGTTCAGAGGAATAAATTGGTTGTATTTGGTCAGCCTATCAACCACCACCCATAAAGCATTGAACCCTTGTGAAATAGGCAGCCCTTTTACAAACTTCATAGTGATGTGAATCCATAGCCGCATCAGTACGGGCAGTGGTTGAAGTAGCCCGCTTGGTAGGGTGTTGTCTATCCCGTTGGCATAAGTCACAACTTCTGATAAATGCCTTGACATCCTTTTTTTGACCTTCCCAATATAAATCTCTCCTCATTCTGTGGATGGTTTTGTCGTACCTCGAATGACCATCCCAAGGGCTGCTGTGTGACAATTCTAGCAACTTATTTCTGAACTCCTCGTGTTGGGAAATATGTAATATGTTCTTGTACAGCAGGAGCCCTTCCCTCACTGTGTATTTAGGGTCTAGCTTACCCTCATAATGCAATTTAAGGAGATTATGTATTTGTGCATCAGTTTAGCAGGCAACCTTTAAGTCTTCGATCCATTGCACATCGAGAAATGTGATCAGAATTAATTCTCCATCCTTACCATACTCTTCCTTGATAGGGCATTGACAACCCTATTTTCTGACCCTTTCTTGTACTCTACCATGAAGTCATACCCTAAAAACTTAGTAATCCAACATTATAGCATTAGGGTCCCCACTTTTTGATCCAAAAGATGCTTGAGACTTTGCTGGTCTATGTGCACCACAAAAGTTTGCCTAGTAGGTAAGGCCTCCATTTAAGAACAGCTGAAACTAGGGCAAAGAGTTCCTTCTCGTAAATTGACATCATAAGTGCTCTTCCCTTCAAGGCTTGGTTGAAATAAGCTATGGTTTTGCCTTGCTGCATCAAAATTGCCCCAATGGCATTTCCCAAGGCATTGCACTCAATAGTGAATGACCTTGAGAAATCTTGAATAGCCAAAACAGGAGGCTGTGTAACAACCTTTTTTAGCTTGTGAAAAGCTAGCTTAGCTTCCTCACTCCGTCTAAAACCATCATTCTTCAACATTCAGGTTAGAAGGGAAGCAATCCCACCATAGCCTCTTATGAACCTGTGATAATATCCCATTAACCCAAAAATTCCCTCAGAGCCTTGAGGGATTTAGGTAAGGGCCAATCTTTCATTGTTTGTAGCTTATCGAGATCTGCCCGCACACCTTTATCAGAGATTAGATGGACTAAATATCCTATCTCCTTGCACTCAAAGTGACACTTCGATCGCTTGGCGTACAACTTGTGTTGCCTTAGTAGATCAACGGTGGTTTGGAGGTGCTCCACGTGTTCCTCCACTGTTTTACTATGCACGAGAATATCATAAATAAAAAAGTATAAAATTTCTTAAATGAGGCCAAAATACTTCGTTCATAAGACTTTGGAAAGTGGATTGGGCATTAGTTAGCCCAAATGGCATAACTAGGAACTCATAGTAGCCTTCATGCGTCCTAAATGCTATTTTTGGTGAGATTAACAATCTCTTCTTGAATCTTGGCTAGGCTATAGGCTGAGGTTAGGTTTGGAGGGTTGAACATCCTGACACGCAAGTGGATGTCATACCTAAGGATACTAAGGAAACAATGGAGTTTATATGTATCAGGCAACCCTTTCAATCGATTAGACAATGTCTCAAACCTGGCCTTATACTCTTCAACAATACCATTTTGTCTTAACTTAGTGAGTGCCTCCGTAAGGTCATCATAAGCACTAGGACCAAATCTCACTAATATGGCCTTAATGAAAGAGTCTCAATCAGTAAGTTGTCCAGATTCCTCTAGATCTTGAAATCAAGTGAGGGCTTTACCCTCCATATGAAAAGAGGCAAGTCTTAAATGATGTTGTGGCAATGTATTATGGAATGTAGAGAACTAATGTACTTTGTAAATCCAACATGCAGGATCTTCACCACGGAAGACAGGGAAGTCAAGTATGATGGTTCTTGTTTGTATCTCTCCCATGTGCTGGTGTGTGGCAGGTTCCTCTCTGGTTTGTATATCAGATGAACATTCACCATTGTTGTTCCTGCTGTGCATTTCTGCAATCAAGGCTATGAGTTGTTGGACTATAGTATCCATCTGCCTCTTTATGGCTATCACCTCTATCTCCAACACTTCATTGGATTGTTTTACAGCATTAAGTCCATCTTGTAGTTGATTCATCCTTGTGCCTTCTGCCATATTTTTAATATTGATATATAGAGAATCGATATCTTTAATACCACTTGTAACACAACAAAGAAAATAGGAAAAGTTTTCTTGTAAACGAGTTCGTACACCAAACTGTGCACCGATACTAATATGTAAGGCATCCGTTTAATGAAACGGTGTGAATTGAAGACCTAAATTATTTTTGTGAGATAGATGACCTTTTTCTTCTCTCAAAATTTTTCTTCTTTTGTTTTTCTTTTCAATAAAAAAATCATGTCAACTTCGGTATGCGATTTAGTGCGCCAAACCGCTTATATCTAACAAGGCTCAAGAAAATATGGAAAATAGTGAATAAAGTAGTGAATATGGATAGAGATAGTTACTCTCTTCGAGGGGGAGCGCCTCCAAGAATTAGATAAAGAAGGAGAAAATTTAGTGTCTCAACAGTAAACGCATAGTGCATCCAAAAATTTCAGGCGTATAATAAGACAGACTCCACTAATGGGCTGCCATACAATGGCCGTGGACTTACTACTGACTCTTACACGAATTAAAATGTGGCTTACGGCCCAGAGACCAACAAACTAAATAAAAGGAATGAGACCCAATGAAATAACAAAAGGGTCACTGGCCCACCATACTTCAGAACTCTCTTCAGAACAAAGGAATTCGACTTCTCCAATTCATTTCAGAACAAGTACCCCTCACTTGTGCTAGGGCTCGGTCTTCTTCCCTTCCTCTCTCTTGCCTTCAACCGTCCTTCAGTCTTCCACCTTCAGATTTGAGCCATCGTTTGTTACAAATACCCTCGAAAAATTTCATCATACAATATTATCTCTCTCTCATAGCATACAATTTCATTACCAGAATTCTTCGACCAGCTCCCGGACAATGGAAGCCCTTCCAAGACATTCGACTTCGACTTTCTCATCGTCGGTGCTGACCAAGCCGAGCGCGTCATTGGCACTCTTCTTGGCTCTATCTCGCCCAATGTAACCGTTGAAATCCGAAACTCATATGATGTCCTTCACAGCGAGTTCTCGGGCCAGATTGCTTTGAATATCGAGTACCATAACAATATGTTAGTATCCCACCAAAAAGTGAATCTGAAAGAAGTCATCGTTGGATGGTATTCAACTGGTCTTGGAGTTACCGGCGGTAGTGCACTGATTCATGAATTTTATTCCAGCAAAGTTCCCAACCTTGTTCATTTGACTGTCGATACAGGCGTAAATGGTAGACTTGGGACTTGCACGGATGGTGGCATTTGTTCTTCGGGTAGTAGAATTCAGGGGGATTTTAACTTGAATAATTTCCAAGATGGTGTTCTATCTTCTGCCTTTATGGTTGGACTTCTTGTAGCTTCTCCAATATTTGCATCCTTGGCAAGGAGCCACAGTCCTTTTAGGCTCGTTGGAGTTGGGTCATCTGTTTGGACATTTGTTGTCGCTGGGTGTGGCAGTTCATTTGACATTTTGTCCCTTGCAATATGTTGCATGCTGGTTGGTGTTTGCAGCATCTATAATCATGCCAGGTGGTTTTGTTGGTACTTGAGGTGGCCCACATAATCATGAAAGCTCTGCAGTTTTGAGGAGAAATGCTGCGTTTAAAGTGTTCATTATTATTGATGCCATATCCTTGGTGTTATCTAGTTTTGTTGTTGTTACCATCTACTCATGCCACTTTTGTTCCAAGTATTATGAATCTGATGAAACTCGCTACGCTTTTCTCAGCTAGGTCTTCCGGTTTATTTTGATGGCAATAGGAGCAATAGTGCTGGCATTTATCGCAGGTTCATAAGTTGTGTTAGCGCATTCCTTAGATCTTGTCGTTACCACTTGTGTTATTGGCTCATGCTTCTTCCTCGTCCTCCCTTTTATATGTGGAATGTATAAGGAGGATCTAGGTTTAGTACATTAATGAATGAGTTATTCTATTTTCAAGTTGGTTTATAGAGCACACCATCCATCATTCCATCATCTTGCCTCTTGATTTTTACAGTTGGCGCTGCTAACACCCACAAAAGGTCTCACAATATTTAATTAATCAACCAAATATTACTGATTTCTATTATGATANCTTTTGTTCCAAGTATTATGAATCTGATGAAACTCGCTACGCTTTTCTCAGCTAGGTCTTCCGGTTTATTTTGATGGCAATAGGAGCAATAGTGCTGGCATTTATCACAGGTTCATAAGTTGTGTTAGCGCATTCCTTAGATCTTGTCGTTACCACTTGTGTTATTGGCTCATGCTTCTTCCTCGTCCTCCCTTTTATATGTGGAATGTATAAGGAGGATCTAGGTTTAGTACATTAATGAATGAGTTATTCTATTTTCAAGTTGGTTTATAGAGCACACCATCCATCATTCCATCATCTTGCCTCTTGATTTTTACAGTTGGCGCTGCTAACACCCACAAAAGGTCTCACAATATTTAATTAATCAACCAAATATTACTGATTTCTATTATGATGTTAGTGTCAAATATCACTACAGCATATGGTATCGGATGCTTAGAACTCGAGGACCATAGAGAGAGAAAGATACACAATAAATGTTATGGGGTCCAGTTTATGTGTCTATTTCTCATTCTAAGTTCTAGAATTCGAATGAGACTTTAAAGTTTAAAGAACAAGTGGTTTAAAAGAAAAACAAATTGTCTTCCATCTGGTCCACGCATCCAGAAACAAACTGATAAAAATTGTTGGGGAGACTTTTCCTGTTCCATAGAAAATTCATATGATGCACAAACGACCCACAACAGTAGACAACAGACCCATTTTGACCCACGTATTTGACTTGCATTGTAGTTGGTATCCCAAATTCTCAATATATTTGTTAATATGTACACATCCAACGAGGAAAAAAGTTGGTCAAGGTAGAAACCAGCCTGGCTTTTGGTTTCTATCCCCCACCTATAAGTCAATGCCGTGAATTACGACTCTTGAAGCTGAATCCCAACTCTCCAATATTGGCTTCAAGAGAAAGGTCTTCCTCCACAACCGACTCCAAGAAGTTTGTAAGGTACTACTTTATACTCCTCTGGCTTTAAATTCGATCGATCGCTATTCCCCACTATCTTGAACATAGTTCTGGTGAAGGTGGAGGCAGAAATTAAGCGTTTATCAGAGGAAGAAGTACTACTCCACTGCCTTTGCAATTACCAACTTGGCAGCCAGGTTATTATTATTCTCACATATTTTAAGTTAAATTTCTAGTACTGCATCTGTTTCAATTTA